>JAHWXV010978028.1:0-18296 GCA_024586415.1 Phrixothrix hirtus | reverse complement strand
TGAAATAATAAAGGATTCTATTGTCTAAAATCACATAAACGGAACTCCAATAATTTATATTTGCCAACTAAATGTATTAAATCAATACCAATTTTATAGAGAATTCATAAGTGAATTTTAAACCGTTACAAGTTATTATACGAAACTTCAATATTTTTTGTGTTGTGTGCTTTTTCGTAGAATGCCGAAGTTTCTACAACTTCCACCCTAGTCGGCTACGGTTTGTTACAAAAACGCAATTAAAAATTTATTAACTTAATTACAAGTTTTCAAAATTAGAGCCATAAACCTCCAAAGAATTATAAATTCTTAATCGAACGCCTTGAATTGTCGCCTTCCTTATCTCTTGGGGATCCAAATTATTAAAAGAATTCACAACACAGGTTTGTAAACCTTCTCTGGTTTGGACTGGAGTACAGTATACCTCCGATTTAATTTTTTCCAATAAATAAAAATCTAGAGGGTGATCTTGCCGACCACGACCAAGGATCAAGACGACGAATCCACCTATCATCAAACATATTAGTTAGTTCTTGGCTAACAGCAGCATTGGAATGTGCTGGGGCACATTCTAATTGAAACTAACATGCCATTAACTGCGCCAAAATTCTTGGACTTGATTTCTTAAAATATCCAGGTATCTTCTACTAGTTAAGCTATCATAATAAATGAAATAAAAATACCTATCATACATTAGCATTGAAAATACATTAAAGTTAAATTTTTCTTGGAAATTTCTCTCTGTTATTGCGTGAGGACTAGCTCTGGCCCAACTGTGTGAATTATGATGATTAAAACTACTTTCACGAGAAAACTTTGATTCATGGGACCAAATTATTTTTCCTAAGAAATCTGGATCCTCTAGCATTTTGATAACCATCATTTCGCAGTATTCGACTCGATTACAAGGATCATGAATATTTAATGCTCGGACGGAATGCAATTTAAAACATGCCATTTATGATTTTTCAATACTCTTTGAATAGAATTCCTCCGTTTTTAAACATTTTTGTAACATACACAAGACACTTGATCCTCGTTATCGTGCCCAGTTAACTTGGAATCAAACCTTAGTTATAGTTTTAGTTAGTTTATCCCCAGCTAGATACTTGAGCTTAGTGCTAGTAAACACAAACTCATAGATTATCATTACTTTGTTATATACACTAGACGCTTGAGCTTAGTATCGTGCTAGTTAGCGTAAGAATCAAACATTAAAGTCAGATAGGTTTTAGACACATTAGTATAAGAGTGTACGTAATCAGCATAATGAGTGCGCTCAAACTACAGTCCAGCTCCCCTCTTATAAAGAATTAGCTGGCTGTAGCCATCAAGCCATCCAGAGACCTGCAAGAACGAGGCAGAGGGGACGTGGCCGCATATCGCTCGTGCGTAGTTCAAGGGGTAACCGCCGTGTATCAATTGGCGCCCAACTTAGTGGGTATCTATAGAAGAAGGTGAACACACGATCAAACATGAAGACGAGATCCGAGAGCCGGGAAACGGAAGCAGAAGCATCCATCAGTTCTGAGACTGAAACAAAACCCAGTGGCGCCCAAAACATCACCAACCAGAGTCCTATGGAACAAATACTTCAGGGATTCAAGCAATTAATGGAACCGGAAATAACCATATTCTCCGGAGACCCATTGAAGGATCTAGAATCCTGCATAACAAAGATAGAAGAGGCCTTTTCAAACATCCCAGACGACGCAAAACTGGGAAAATTGAAGAAATTCCTGAAAAAAGATGCCCGGAAATGGTGGGAAGAAAGAGAGGACTTCCTCTTAGACTACGAAGAATTTAGACAATCGTTCCTCGACACATTCTGTAGTTTGCAAACCCTAACCAAGATTCGTGCACAGTACTATGGAAATCGTCAGCAGGACAAAGAAACAATACGGGACTTTCTACGAATAAAAGTCAAGCAAGCGAAGCGCCCGAAGATAAATCTACTGGAAGACATACCAACCATGATAAATATGCTCCACGGGCACATCCGAGTTCATCTGAGGGAAAAGAACTTCAAATCACTAACGAAGTTCATAGACGCCGCGGAAAAGATCGAACGGGACACAAAAACCGCCGGGGCACCCAATGCAGTTACTTCCCGGGGAAACATTATCATCGGGACTGCCTAACCAGGGGAAACAGGAACAAACCGCCGGGGAACGATTAGGCGGCGGAGACCGTCGAATTCCACACGTTTCGGCCAGCAGAGCAGTAAACCAAGCCTCCTACATCAATCAGCTTCCAAAAATCCAGATCAAGGTAAACGGGAAGTGCATTAATGCACTACTGGACACAGGTGCAACTCATAAACTAATCCAGGCGAACTACACAAACAAATACACAGCAGAACCCGCAAAAGCAAAGCTTGCCAATCCGCAGCAGCAAATACAAATACTAGGTAGAGCAAAATTGCGATTCACAGTGGGCAACGCGTCTCTCGAAGACATTTTATGTGACACTCTCCTTAAGTGCTCCGGTAATACTAGGTCACCAGTGGTTGATATCATCATGCGATCATGGATTACGAGCGCCGGTGTATCCACTTCGGGAAAAAGAACAGGACCACTGTATATTGGAAAGGAGAATCAGCAGCTCTATCACGGAACAAAAAGGAATTCGAGGAAGTGAAACATGTCTTCCCCAAGGAATTCGAAGATCCTCTTAAGAAACTTCTGGGAGATTTCTGGCACCTGATGAATCAAAAAGGGAGACCATCGATAACTACAACAACAAAACACAACATACAGCTGTCCAATAACGCCTTTCCCTTTAAACTGGCACCAGGAAGATACTCGCCAGAAAACAAACAGACACTGGAAAAAGAAATGCAAGCCATACTAGTGGATAGGATCATAGAGCCAAGTACCTCCAACTACTGTTCCAGGGTAGTTCTCGTCAAGAAGAAAAACGGACAGACTCGATTCTGCGTAGACTATAGGCGTCTAAATTCAATGATGAAGGACCAAAACACAACGTTACCTAACATACAGGATACCCTTAAGGACCTAGGAACGGCAAAAGTGTTCTCATCCCTAGACCTAAAATCGGGATACTGGCAAGTCCCGATGGAAGAAAACGCGAAGAAACTAACAGAATTTGGCACACCGGATGGGGCATGGTATCAGTTTAAGGTCATGCCATTATCCAGAGGATAATGACACAAGATGTCCTCCCAGGCTACCTCCACAAGTTCGCACTGATGTACCTCGACGACATCGTCATCTATGTCGACAATGGGAAGGACCACCTAGAGCACCTACGGCTGGACTTCGAAAGACTGACGCAGGACCACCTCCACATAGGGATGGAGAAGTGCCAATTTGGTAAGTCAGCGATTAATTACTTGGGACACCAAATCTCAGCGGAGGGCAACAAGCCTCAGGAAGACCAAGTAGAAGTGCTCAAAGCGGCGGACACACCAACAAACAGGAAACAAATGCGAAGTTTTTGGGGATGTGCAACTGGCTACGGGAATACCTACCGCGGTGCGCAGAAATACTAGCACCAATCAACGACGTCTTGAAAGGCAACAACAAATTCAGGTGGACCTCCCAAGCGGAAAAAGCCTTCCAAAGTATAAAGGAGGAGCTAGCAAAGCCACTGAAATTAAGCAGGCCTGACCCAGGCAAGCCCTACGCTCTACAAACAGACGCCAGCGAACTGGAACTAGCGGCTGTACTGTACCAAGTGGAAGAAGGCGAAAGACGCATCATCAATTATGCCAGCGCGAAACTTTTCCAAGCCCAAACCAACTATCACGTAAACGGACTAAAATGTTTGGGAGTGATATGGGCAATAAAGAAGTACCGTCCGTATCTAGTAGACCGCTCTTTCGCCTTAAGGACCGACACATCGCCCTCACCTGGTTAGATAGGATGAAAAACACGCAGTCGAAACTTACCAGATGGGCAATCTTTTTCCAGGAATTCAACTTCCAGGTACAACACTGCCCAGGAAGTACCAATGAACTACCAGACTACTTATTGCGCCATCCGACAGCCGCAGAAATCAGCGAAAACAATACGGATATGGACAGGGCAATGATGCCGGAAATATCAAACATAGACCTGGCCGAATTGGCTACAACGGTAAAAATGGAACAAAAGAAGAACCCACATGCCCAAAATCTTATCAGAATATGGGAAGAGATAAACCAAAACGGCCAGACCACATCAAGGCGTCACCAAATTCTCACCGAGTACCACTTGGAAGATGGATGCGTTTGGAGAAAAGTGGAACAAGGAAACCGTCTCCAAGTGTCACTCAACGTCCAACTACAGGTAATACACAATTACCACGACATCCCAAGAGCAGGCCACCCAGGAGCGGAAGAGACGGACAAAGCAATAAGGAGGCACTACTACTGACCCAACCAGATCCAGAACGTGCAAAGTTATGTCAGAGCATGCAGAATTTGCACAGCCATTAAACCAAAATCAAGACACGAAACAGCCCCACTCAGGCCGCATCAACGAAACCGTGGGAGGTAGTATAGGTAGATCTCATGGGACCATATCCAATCACAGCACGGGGATATAGGTTCATCTTGGTGGTCACCTATCTATTTAGTAGATGGACTGAGGCTTTCTCGATGGAACGAATGGAGACCAATGACATCCTTGAACCACTGGAAAAACAAGTTTCCAAAGATTTGGATATCCGAGGGCCATAATCTCCGACTATGGACCCCAATCCATTTCCATTGCCTGGGACGGCGCCATGACAAAATGGGGATGCCTACATTGGACTACCCCCATATTCGATCCCCAAGAAAACCCAGTGGAAAGAAGAAATCAGGAAATAAAAACAATAACCCGCCTTTGTTTGGAAAATTACCCACAGGCACCAGAGTGGGATCGGTCCTTTCAAAAATCATTATACAATCTAAGAGGGAGGGCCAACCCTGCCACCGGACTAACACCGAGTCAGGCTATGTTCGGATACGAAATCGCAAGGCCAGGGGAGTGGAAAGTCAGGGAAGATACGACGGACAACAGACCGCGGAAACAGAACCTGAAAGACCGAATACAAGTAGCACACCGAAACCAACATCGGTATAGGTCAAGGTGTGCGATTCCAGAACCTCCTCCAGTACGATTCATACCTGGAGATCAGATCAGAGAGAGGGTGTTCCAACCACATGGACCCTTCGCACCACGATGGGAAGGTCCCAGGGCCGTCATCGAAGAAGCCGGACCGAATGTGTACTGGATCCGGCGATTCAACCAAAGTTCATTCTAACGATCTACAATTCCTTCCAGCGGAGAGAAGGCTAACAGCAAAAGAGGAAGCAGAGGAAGACGACCCCAGAGACTCGCAAGGCGCATCCTGCATAATCATGCCCCAAGGGAATAGCAACCGAAACCGGCGAATGCTCTTAAGCGGGGATGAATATTGCATATGTAAAACATATGACAATTCGAAAGACCAATTTCCATTGGTATTTCTAAATTACCAATGGCAGACCAGCATTTCGCCACTTTCTCCTGCCGAGGAGTATAACAAGGGCACCAAAGCCAGGAAGTATTCAGCAGTTGGTTTGACTACTAGGTGCTTGGAGTAGGCAGATTGAGACCAAGTAATTAGTAGTTGGGAAACTATTCAGTGCTTGGAGTAGGCAGATTGAGATCAAGTATCCGATAGTATGGAGAGCTTAGCCTACGCCATCAGCAAAGCGCCCTCACGAACGTTTCGTTGCCGAGGAGCTTCCCGCTGCCCGCCGTCACGTTCAGCCAGCCTGCTACGAGCCACCAGCTTGCACAGACGTCCAGCGCCGTCTCGACCGTCAACAACCTTCACGCGCCACTAGCCGGCTGCGACGACAAGCCACCCAGTCGACCCGTGCCGCGCCCGCCGTGAACGACCTGCTGCCGTCACCCAGTATAAAGAGTGCGCGCAAACTACAGTCCAGCTCCCCTCTTATAAAGAATTAGCTAGCTGTAGCCATCAAGCCATCCAGAAACCTGCAAGAACGAGGCAGAGGGGACACGGCGGCATATCGCTCGTGCGTAGTAAGGACAGTATATTAAAACATGATTTTTATCGTATTTTTGGATCTATGGTACAGTGTAATGACCTCTATTATTTTTTCTTGAGGTTTTTGAATAATACAAATGATATCTTCTTTAAAATAATAAAGTACGTCTTTTTTTAAAGGCCACTTCCAAGAGTTAACACCAGCACTAACCATTGTTTTGATTTCTGCTCCTTCGCAGTCGAAATTTATAATTATTTCTGCAAAACAAAATACATAGGTAAATCTTAAATTTTTGGTCAGCTATATAAACTTATTTTTTTTTGCTTTAGATACTTAATAAAATGAAATTTTCTGATTAATCAATTGAAATTCTAAGAATAAGTGCTTTTTTACCTGGACAATAATTATATTCATATTTAATGATAACATATTCTGTAACTTGTAAAATAAGATTTTCTGAATCACCAAAATCCAGGTCTTCATCATCATATGTAATATCCAAGTCTAATTCAGAGGTATTCTCTTCACTAACAATTGTAGCCACTAGAAACTACAGCAGGGAAAAGTTTTCTTTTTTGTCTTAGTGTTACTGTTGTAATATTCTTTATATTTCCCACTGAAACTACAGCAGGGAAAAATTTTCTTTTCTGTCTTGGTGTTTGCATTGTTTTTGGATCTAGGGTAGGAATTGTCAAGAACTTCTTAAATGGAATAGGAACTGTGAACCCTTGCTTTTATTTTTTTTCATAGTAACAAATATCCCCTTTAACAGCGGTACTGAACTCATTACATCGTGAAGGACTAGGTACTGAAAAATTGTTTATAGTATTTGTGCATATTTTACCTGCTTTTAAGATTTGTATCTATTTGTTCTGTTGAATTTATATCAAATATTTTTACTGCTTCTGGAAGATTTTTAATTGGCTGTGAAAGATTTTCACTATCAGTTTTAATTGCTAACCAGACATCATACAGCTTTAAATAACTAACATCTCCAGACCAGTTTGTGTTACTGGAATGAGTTTTCAAGAATTTTTGAAGGTATTCTTTATCAATTTTGTTTTCTAACAACTCTATTAGCCTTTTTGATATTTCACCACCACTACAGTTGGAGTTAATATTTTTCTTGGCATTTTCCCTAAAAGTCTTTCTATCGGATATAAATTTTGAGTAATCATGATTATTTTTGTTAAATGGATACAGGCCACTTTTCCTAAATCCATTTGTTATAGTTTTCTCAGAAGCATATTTTTCAAAATCACGTTTCAAAATTGTACCAAAAGTAGAACGTGTCACGTCTTTTGGAAAATTTTAGAATTTCCAATTTCTTACCTCTGATGCCCAGCCAGTCTTAAGAGGTTCAAATACTGATACATCTGCCGGTTCTTTGGAAATAATGATATTAAAATGACACCACTGTCATCATAAATTTCGTTAAATGTGACTGATGGCCATCAACAAATAAAATAACCGGTTTTTGGATATTGTTTGCCTTTAAGTACAGGAAGGGATGATTGGAAACATATTCATAAAATACAACAGACGTCATACAGCCTGAACCGGATCTACCGAGACCCCAGTTCTTTGGAACCGATTCAGCTATAACTTGAGGAACTCTCTTATAAGGAAAAATTAGCATAGCTGGAAAGTATTTTCCATCTGGAGAGAACGTCGCCATAACAGTAATCCGTTCTTTTTCGGATGTAACCCTAACATAAAGGTCTTCTTTGTTTTCCACTTTTTGGGCATAGAGCAAATCTTGCTTCGTCACCATTGAATACGTTGCTTTGTTCATTTAATATATGCTTACAATTTTCTGATTGTAAAAAACTAAAAATTTCATCAAACCATGCTTCAATCCTGAATTGCGTGCATATCTGTGTTTAATCTTGGGGGTCGTCTTAAAAATCCTTGAAACCAGGAATGCTCTGGTGTTTTATTCAGTAAATATTTTGTTTCCCTTCCCGTCTTTTCAATTATTCTTTACGGACATTATGAGATTTTGCCTGTGAACTGGAAAACCCTTTCGTGCCATGCCAATTACCCAATCTTCAATAATTTTTTCTTCTGTTTCAGGCAGCTCTGTTTTTATACCCAATTTTCGGCGAAGAGTAAAAGTCGAAGATAGTTTTCGTAAAATTGTTGAACGAGGATTGTTATATTCACGAGCTGCTGATTTTTTGCTCACGCCGTTTTGGGTTACAGCTTCGATGGCTTTTTTTAAATTTTCTTCAGTGTAAGAAAAAAAATTTCGAGAACCTTCTCTTTTCTCAGTTTTCCTCATTGATACCTAAAATTTTAATATTTTGCCATAATAAAAACTTTGTGTATCATATACTTCAAAATTTCTGAGAAAGTTCATAAGTAAAATGAACCTTTTTTTAATTTTTGAGAATTGTTTTCCCTCAACTGATTAGGAGCATTGCTAAAATTAGGAATTAGGCATCCCTCATGACCAAAATTGTCTCTCCTTGCATAATTGTGTATTAGTAATAGTCACCCTTAAATAATTGAATCATAATTAAAAATTTAAGTTAATTGTAATTCACAGTACACATATGCAACATCTTATTGTTAAAACTTACCTGATTTAAAATTTTTAAAAATCACTATATTTTTTACAAACAATAGACTAGCTGAAATACGTTACAATAGCTGCTTGTGTAACAAACAGCACAAATTTAATTCACCGTTTTACAAACGAATAAAGTTAGATACGTATTTTTTGTTATACATTATGCCAATAGTCCTACTAAACATTTGACCTACAGGAAAAACTCAAGTATTTAATATTTTCCTTATTTTTGTTATTTTTATCTAAAAAGTGTTCATTACTGGCGCAGTAACCATTACTGGAGCAGTTACCTTATGCAAAATTTCTTGACAACAAGAGAAATGGTAAATAATTAAAAAACTATCGCATTTACAGTACCGGCAAAAAACTTATAAACTTTTGGTTTTTTCATCGTAACGTTTTTAAAAATCAACTAATCACTCTGAAATTTTCAGGGTGTGTTCGGGACATGTTGTGGGATGTGTGCTTGGTGTATGGTGTCATTTACTAAAATACACCATGATTTTAGAAATTTTTGTCGATTTCTTTAAAAAACAACTTTTTTATTTTTTGTTTTTTTTGTGTTTTATATGTGTTTTAAGTGATTTTTATGCTGCTAAGTTTGATGATTATTTATTGCAGAACATGGTAAAATCGGTTGGAAGTCGAAACCTCACCTCTCAGCAGCCGGGGAAACAATCATCCGCGGACATCGTCAGGGACTCACGCAAGTTCAACTTTCGAAGTAGTTTAATGTAGGAAAGCCGATAATATGCGAATTCCTGAAGAGGTGAAAGAGTCGGGAGGTGTGGCGAAAACACGGAAGAACGGTCGACCCCGGATCACCTCGCGACTCGTCGACAGGGACATCGTCCGGCTGTCCCGCAGCAACCCTCGTCTGACGGCGGCGGACATTTCCCGTCAGATTGAAGTTCCCAATGTCCCCAGTCCTTCTCTTTGGACAATATGGCTTCGTCTGCAGCAGGCCAGACTACATGGAAGACGTCCCGTCAAGAAACCGATGATTAGCGAGAAGAACAGGAAGGCGCGCGTCGAGTTCGCGAGGAGGCATCTGGGTTGGGACATGGCTGAGTGGTCCAGCATCTTGTGGAGCGATGACAGCAAGTACATGCTCTTTGGAACGGATGGGATTAAGTGGATTCGGCGTCATGCTGGCACCAGATTCGACCCTAAGTATCAACTTCCGACCATGAACCATGGAGGAGGATCGTGCATGGTGTGGGGCTGCTTCTCTGCCAAGGGATGGATCCGATCATCCACATCAACTACATCATGGACCGATTCAAGTATGAGAGAATCCTGGAGAACAACATGCGACCCTATGCTCTTCGTTCCATGGGCCGGGCGTTCGTTTTCCATCAGGATAATGACCCCAAACACCGTACTAGACTGGCTCAGCCAGTCCCCCGATCTGAACATCATCGGTCCGCTATGGGAAGAGCTAGAGCGACGTCTGGTGGGTTGACATGCGAAGAACAAGGCCGAGAAGTTCGCGCAGCTGGAGGAGGAATGGAGGAAGATCCCACAAACGACGATCGATGCACTTATCAACAGCATGCCCCGCCGGTGCTAGGCCGTGATCGACGCCAAGGGCTTCGCAACGAAGTATTGACATGCTACAACCTATAAAAGTACGTTGGAACTTGAATACATGTTGTTGAATCCGGTTATTGCAGTGCAAAATGATTGTTGTTGATATTTCGTTAATTTCATGATTATGATAAAAATATTTTTAAAATTTGGTTTGTTGATGGTGTGATGAATTCCGGTATATTTTCGGTTTTATATTATGCTAGTAATATACTGTAAAAATTTCAGTCCAAAATATTGATTTTAAAAGAAGTTACGCCTCGAAAACCAAAAGTTCATAAGTTTTTTGCCGGTACTGTAGGTACCTTATATGAATTTAAAGAGAATTTAGTTCTCTATCGGACACAATAACAAAAACATTCAAGTCCGATTTAAAAAAAATTAACTTCTTGGCAATTTTCGGATAGTTGTAAAGGGGCCTCATTATATTTCCCCTGCAATGGATTTTTAAAAAGTTAGTTTTGCAGTTGTATATCTTATTTTGGTTTTTCGTTAAAAGCTTCATAATTGTATCTATTTCTAGTTTAGAATAATTCGGTATTCTTGAAGCTTCTATTTTGATCTTTGAGAAACGAAAATAATTTTTTTCTCGAAAACTATAAATGTTATATAAATACTTTTTAGACAAAAGTTACATTAAATTTGATGCAAATTTATAATATGAAATAAAAATATCGACATTCTATTTAAAATAACGAAGTTAGGGGCAATTTCCGGTATTACCGGAAGTGCTGCCATCTTGAAAATATATTTATTCGATATAACAAATAATACAAGATAATTTTCCAAGATTTAACTTTTTTTTTAACTATTTGTTTTCTAGATACTTTTAACCTGCCATGACGGTGGGACATCCTGTATACTTAAAATATTTATTTTATACTAACAGGACTAAACTAACTTTTTAAAAGCCTCATTTTGCAGGACTAAATTGACATTTTAATAAAATAACTTTTTTGCTCTCTAGGGATTAAATTCAAGTAAAATAACCAATTGCGAAATGTTATCATCATCATTTAGGTTTTGCCACTTATTTTAGATTTTGTACATACCAGGTATGGGTAACTTGAAGAAATAATCAACATAGCAAAATGGCGGATGTAAAAATAAAGAGCCTTTATGTAAACATTTTTTAAATTACCCTAATTATCTTAATAATCAACGTCAAAATGTAAAATTCATCATAGAGAAAAGTAATCAATTCCATTTGCTAGATGTCGTAGTACTGAAAAGAGAAGATGGTAGTCTAGGCTGAACAGAATATCTAAAAGCTACCGACACAGCTTAACTGGACTTGCTTAGTATCAAAATCGCAAAGACTGGCGGATTACAAAAACAAGAACCAGCAAATGGATATTATCCAAAAGGCACTGCAAAACGATGCGTACACCGAAGACTACATAAAGACAGCCTTAACACCACGAAAACAGTACCCGGAGAAAAAAACAGTTTCTAAAGAATAAATACTGTAAGTTAAAGGCACCACAAACAAAATATTCAGAATCCTGCCACAAAATTGCAACCATGTTCACAACAGACCGAAATACAACACCATTCAAACCAACCGCAAAACGAAATACTGTGAGGGGACTACGAACAATACTATGTAGAGCAAACAAACAGACGCGAAGAATACCGAAAAACCTTTCATTAATTTTTTATATTTTCTGTGCAAGACCTCAATATTGGTCAATTTTGAAAACATTAATGAAATGATATTGATTTTAAATTGTAAATAACATTGTCTACATGGTTTTTGCTGACTGCAAGGCTACAGCTGATCTGTATAGATTCGAGGGTGCTAAATCCAGAAATGATAATCCATTTTTCACCATCACGTCAGGTCTTTTCACAAATGACGACTTTATGTTACTTCCTCTGTTGCTGATTTTTGTATTAAATAGTGTGTTGTATCGATCATTAAGTACCCAATTGCACCATAACATCAGATTTGTTCCATGAAATAGAAATGTTATGAATGTTTCTGTGTTGCTTAAGTATTACCAAGATAAATAATGTACTATTTCTTCGTTATAGGATCCTGTGAAAAATGGCTGCCATGCGGAGAAATTGTAGAAATGATCCAGACATATGTTTTACAACTCCAAAACAAAGGACAAATATAACAGATTTTGTATCTAAAATTTATCGTGCATATTCTGGGATAAAACTCGGTAACTTGGATAAATTCTGGGCACCGCATAAAGTGTATCAAACATGTGTTGAAAACTTCCGACAATGGACTAAGGAAAATAGAAAACGCCTCGGTTTTAGAGTTCCAATGGTGTGGCCGGAACAACGAGATCATATGGTTCATCCCATAGTGCCAGCTCTGCTTACCAAAAGTTGCCCACTTGGCACTCTAGACCCGATCTCGCGACTTGATGCTTCAATCAAGCCAGAGATCTCGCCCATTTAAAGTTTGAGAATAGGTTTATCGCTTTATCGGATGAGACTCGCACTCGACGAGCGCCGGCTATCCTGAGGGAAATTTCGGAGGAAACCAGTTACTAGATGGTTTGATTAGTTTTTCGCCCCTATACCCAGTTTCAGCGACCAATTTGCACGTCAAAATCGCTACGGACCTCCATCAGGGTTTCCCCTGACTTTGTCCTGACCAGGCATAGTTCACCACCTCACTACTTTTGCCAAAATGTCAAACAACGTGAAGTCAGCGGTTAAACCCATACCACACGGTGATAATGTTCGTATCCCTATTTAGACAAAATTTGCAACTTCTAGTTCCAGTTCCAGTGAAGAATCGTGCATCCCGACAAAACCAGATAGTGACGACAGTGAATTTGTGCTGTCGATGAACGCATTCCGTGCAAGCCATTCACTCAAAGTGAATTAAATGACCTTGTGCGTGATTTTAATCTGCCTAAAGCATCATCAGAATTACTGGGTTTCCGACTCGGGGAAAAGAAAAAGTTAACCCCCGGAACAACCACCATGTATCGACAAAGAGAGAAGAACCTGGTAAAATATTTTGTATATTGCGTTGAAGTTATGGGATGCGAGTACATTGCTCAGGAATACAGGTTGTTCATTGACAGTTTTAAGAGAAGTCTAAAGTGTGTGCTGTTGAATAATGGCAACGACGTAGCATCGGTCACTCAGTGAAAATGAAAGAAACACGTGAATCAACGAAATTACTTCTCAATAAGATAAAATACAACGATTATTGCTGGACTGTTTGTGCTGATCTAAAGGTGATCTCCGTACTGCTGAGTCAACAAGTAGGGTACACGAAATATCCATGTTACATGTGTATTTGGGACAACAATGCACAGAAAGAACACTGAAAGAAAACTGAATGGCCTACCAGAAAAATGTTTAAAGTTGTCGACAAGAATATTAAACATGAGATTCTTTTTCATCGCAGTCAGGCTTGATGAAACAGTTTGTGAAACTGTGGATAAAAATGGTGTTTATTTTAACTATATCTACTCGATATTTCTATCACTAACACATGACAAGTTGAAAGCCGATATATTTGACGGCCCTCAAATTAGACTCCTAATGAAAGACCTTGGAGAAAAATCCGTGGTGTGTATTCTGTAACGTTGTACAAAAGTTCCTTAGCAATATAAGGGCGGGAAACTACAAGGTTCTAGTTTGAACTTTGTTGACAGCATATCAGAGGATAGGAGAACACATGAATGTCAAGGTGCATTTTTTTCACAGCGACTTAAATGTGTTTCCCTCAAATCTTGGTGCTGTTAGTGAAGAGTAGGGTGCGCGCTTTCACCAAGATATAAAGAACATGAAACAAAGATATTAAGGCAGGTGGAACACAAACATGATAGCAGACTATTGAAGGTGCTTTATACGTGATATCCCTGATTCCAGCTACTCCAGAAAATCAAAGAAGCCAGGGAACATTTCCAAGTGTGAAATCCCGAGTTCAATGAAATTTTGTATACATATAGAACAAACAAAAATAATTGACACCTATTTCTTTTATCGGCAACCGAGGTCGAGGGTGATAGCGACCCTCAAAGTTAAAGTGAAAATTTGTTTTTTTTAATAATTCGAAAACTGTAATAGATAGAAAAAAATTTTCAATTAGCACTACCCTGTATTTACGAAGGGTTTTCCACTGATGTTTACTCTGATAGAGTGGCGTACCCGCTGGGGCACAATTGACGTAAAATTAGGGATAGAACCTGCACAAATTGCAAAATAATTCGTCTAATTGAAAATTTGATTTCATATTCGTAAACTACGTTAAAACATCTAAAGTAAGTGTTTTTCCTGAAATTCATACCGTTACGTTTAAAGGCTACAAAAAATAATTGTTTTGGGAAATAGAGGAGGTGCCACATAATCATCACCCTGTATCTCAAGAGGAACGCGATTGCGAGATATTTTTCGAACAAACAACACAATGCCAATCCGATGGCAGATTCGTAGTCAAAATTCCCTTTAAAAATAAGTTTTCCACTCTAGGTGATTCCAGAGTTACTGCTGAAAAACGGCTCTTCTCGCTTGAACGAAAGTTTCAGTATAACTCTTCGCTTCAGTCACAATATGTAGAGTTTCTGACCAAATACAATTGTTTAGGTCATATGAGTAAAATTGACGTCGGAAATGATAAGCCTGATCAAGTCAATTACTATCTTCCACATCATGGACTATCGAATGAACACAGCTTAACTACTCGTCTTCGCGTTGTATTCAATGCGTCACAGGTCACTTCTTTGGGGATATCTCTTAATGATATCCAAATGACAGGTCCCGTAGTTCAACAAGATCTTTTCACGATTGTTCTTAGGTTCAGAAAACACTCTATTGTTATAACTGCTGATATAGAAAAGATGTAACGTCGAGTTTTGATTTCACCAGAACAAAGATCGCTACAACGGATTCATCAGATGACGTTCAAACCTTTCAATTAAATGCAGTGACTATGGTACAAAATCGGCTTCATATCTAGCCACGATATGTTTAAAGCAACTAGCTATAGATCAACGATCCTCCTTTCCAAGAGCATCTTCCATTATTGAATTGGACTTTTACGTAGACGACCTATTGGCAGGGGCAGATACTCCTTCCCAAGCTTCTACTCTTTGTATTCAAATCAACGACATTTTAAAGTATGGAGGATTCAGATTGAGAAAATGGTAATCTAATTTTCCAAACGTTTTAGAGTCATTATACGGCTCAGCATTACCTTCTGAACCACTGTTAGCAGGAAGCGATGCCAAGTCAAGGATATTAAATTTAAGTTGGTCAGGATAAACAGATATGTTCATTTTTAATGTTAATTCGGACAAACTAGATTCTAAAGTCACGAAACGATCGATTTTATCTCGCATATCACAAATTTTCGATCCTCTCGGTTTGTTAAGTCCATGCATGATTGGAAAGATCTTTCTGCAACAGTTGTGGGTTTAAAACCTTTCGTGGGATGAGCCTCTTCTAACAGACCTGCAATCCACGTGAAATTCATTCAATGAGTTACGCTTCTTGAATGACATGAAGATTCCTCGTAGAGTGTTACGTCTAAATTGCACAAACGTCGAGATTCACGGATTCTCAGACAGTTCAGAAACGGCATACGGAGCATGCATTTACCTGCGCTCCATAGACGTTCAAGGTACTATTCAAGTAAGTTTACTATGCGCTAACTCCAAGGTTGCTCCTTTAAAATCCTTGACGATTCCCAAATTAGAATTGTGTGGAGCATTAATTTTAGCTCGTTTGATACTTCACATATTGAAAAATTTCGAACTAAAATTTGATGATTGCGTATTCTGGAGTGATTCAATCATTGTTCTCTCTTGGTTACAAACTCATCTCTTACGGACATTCGGGAGTATTCGTGTATCCGATATTCAGGAGATTACAAATCCATACCATTGGCGTCACGTATCTGGTAAGGAGAACCCTGCGGATCTTATATCCCGCGAACTCATGCCTTTATCCTTGATTTCCTCCACATTATGGTGGGAAGGTCCTTCTTGGTTAAAACAACCAAAAACAATTTTGCCTTCTTCGAAGATTGTCATGGACACTATTCCTGAAATGCGTAAGACATTCACAAGTCTGTCAATTCAGTACGCTAGTGTCGTTCAGTTTTCAAGATTTTCAAATGTCCAACGTTTAAGAGCGTGCATTGGTTATGTACATCGTTTCATATCCAATTGTAGAATTTCTCACTATTAACGAATTACAGATTTCTTTGCAGACCTTAACCAAATTGTCTCAACAAGAATCCTTTTATGAGGAAATTCATCAGTTATCTCTTAATAAATTAGTTAAGAGCAAATCCAAACTCCTCAGTCTCTCCCCCTTTCTCGATGAGCAAAAGATCCTAAGGGTTGGTGGTAGATTAAGTGAATCCGATTTTCCTTTCAACAAGAAACTTTCAGCGATAATTTTTAGTGATCATATCTTCACAAAACTCTTCTTTATTCACGAATACAAGCGCTTATTGTACATAGGGCGTCGAGCTCTTCTTGCTTCTACTCGAGGGACGCAATTTATCTAAGATTACGATTCATAGGTACGTTAAGTGCTTCAGATTTAATGCCATCACGGCTTCCTTAGGAAATTTGCTCAAATCTCGTTGGAATACGTTGTATCCGTTCCACAACACTGGAATTGATTATGGCAGACCCTTTCTTTTGCGAAATAAAGTAGGAAGAGGTTCAAGGACTTATAAACGTTGACTTTGCTTGTTTATATGCTTCAGCACAAAGGCCGTGCACGTCGAGTTAGTACCAGACGTCCTTGTCCTTGTCCTTGTTCCTTCAAGCATTATGTAGATTTGTAGCACGTAAGGGATTGCCAGTTAATATCTATTCTGATAACGGCACTTCATTCGCGGGTGGTAACCATGAACTAAAAATTTTAGGAGAATTTATGATTCAACATCACCCGGAATTAAGTCAAAATTTGGCTGACGATAGCATACATTGACACTTCATACCAGCTTATTCCTCTCACTTTGGCGGACTATGGGAAGCCGGTATCAAATCCATCAAGTACCATTTAAAGTAAGTCCTAGGAAAGTCGTTGTTAACGTACGAAGAATTTTATTCTCTTATCATCCAAATTGAGGAAATCCTGAATTCTCGTCCGTTATCACCTCTATCGACCGACCCCAATGACTTGAATCCGATCACACCTGCACATTTTTTGGTTGGAAGACCATTAACAACCGTACCGGAACAAGATCTGCGCTCTATACTACAAAACCGAGTTACTCGCTACAATTTATTGCAAAAACTTAGACAGTACATTTGGGAACGTTGGAGTAAAGAGTTCGTCTCCGAACTTCAAGTTCGTACTAAATAGAAAAGTTTCCAAGATCAACTAAAGTCTAACACTTTGGTGTTAGTAAAGGAACCCATCCAACCTCCTTCGTCATGGCAATTGGGTCGTGTTACCCGGACGATTCCTGGTAAAGATGGGATGGCCCGAGTCGCCGTGGTTAGAACTCGAAATGGAGAAGTTAAACCTCATTTTCCAGAATCTGTCCACTACCCATTCAATAATCCATTGAAAGCGACGCCTTTCAAGGCCGGTGGCATAATATGGAGGCTGAATGCGTGCGTGATGTAGTAGTGCCTTTATGACAGTAACGACATATTACAATAAAAGTGTAAATAAAACTCAATCAGGACACCTCAGTGATTTTATTATTGTTTCTAAAAAATCAAGTCAATTCATTGTAATTTGTTGTTGTAGAAGTCATAAATAAAAATTGTCTAATATTTTTGTTTGCAAAGACGAATTTTAATACAGTCCACTATCATCTACACATCAACATCAACAATATTTAACTTCAATATATTGTAAACGTGCAAATTACAGTAATGATACTGTTCGAAATAATGATTTATGCAACAAAACTCTTTACACCACACACGGCAAATAATAGCATTTGCTCCACATATAGCGCACGTTGGTTTCAAATTAGTTTCTGTTTTAAAAAAAACATATTCTATTGGATTAATAAAAGAAACTGGTCGTTGATATAAATATCCACTCTTGTACCATGCATATTTAAAGGTATCTCTAAAACGAGAGGATGATAATTGATTGTGCGTTAAAGATTGCATTTTTATAATGTTATTTCTCGAATGAAGATTAATATCACTATTTGATACCAAAATTAAATCAGATAACGTT
>JAHWXV010977668.1:0-12620 GCA_024586415.1 Phrixothrix hirtus | reverse complement strand
GCCCTATTTGTTCTATACTCTGTTTTGTTTTTATCCTAATCCGACTTCGACTTAATCCAAACTAAGAGGAGACCAACCGAGAAGTATTTTTTTGACAACTGTCTACCTACATCCGTTACACCATACCCCTCCCACCTACTCTACCGCTTTGCTACTGAGCTAGAATCCATGGCAAATATTTATCAACACAATCGGTTGGTATTACTGAAACCATCCAAATATGTTTACATTATTACGCAAAGAATAATATCTTATAACAGAAACATGTTTGCCGCTTACCTCAAAATGACCTTCAATGCGGTTAGCTACGAATTAACACATTAACAGCAGTTATTTGCATCTTTTACAAAATCTTTCACTTTCAATTATGAGACAACTTTTAATAATTTGTTAAAACCAATTAACTTTTGTTGTTCAACTAATGTTGATACATCTTATAATAAAGGAAATTTTCAATTTATATCATAAATAACGGATTGCGGCGAATTTATCTTTTTTGTAAAAAATAGAGAAACTACAAGTACTTCCTAAACTGTAATATACACCGTCTCTCTTTCAAGATTTGAGCTGTATACTATTCCAATTTCGTTAAATTTTGTTCACCAATAACAAAGATAAACTTTTTAAAATAAGCATTCTGAGAACACGCCAAATTACTGCACTTTTTTGTAAAAAATTTATAACATTTACGAAATAACTTAAGGTTACAAAAGAAACTTCTCAAATATAATAACAAATGATTTATTGATAAGCTGTAAAAATTACACAAAAATTGGCCCCGCCGTTTTTGAATAAACTGGTTTGAAAGAGAACCGCCAATACTTATTATTTTAATAGTAGTTATAAAACAAAAGATATACCATCAATGCACTCACTTCTCGTTCAATTCAAAGAAATGTTTTTATCAATTTGCAATAAAGTGGCAATGGTTACTTTTAGACCATCATCAAAACCCAAACTGCACCCTTAAAGGCATTTCTTTAGTAACCCGAAGAGGTAAAACTCAAACGGATTGGAAAGGATGTTATCTCTACCAAACTACATTCCTAAAAGAATTGTCAGATTTTGGTAGCTTTATACACAGTCGCATTGTTATGTAGCAGCAAACATTAGGTCGTTCCTGATCAATTGCTTTACGTAGATTTTTAAAGAGTTGGCCTAAGTATCAGCATTTATTGTGGCATCTTTTGCCATATACTCGAAACTGTCGCCATCCGTTTTCCAGATGATCGTTGCTTACGTGTTTTTTTGGAAATGGAGACCTTTATGCGTCCATTACTTGGACTTCAATTTTCTTCGAGTGATGTACTCAAACAATCAAAATCATTGTTCAAAGTTTCCAACTGATTGTGAAACTTCCAATCTGTGCGATTTTTCATCAGGTGGCAACAATCGTGAAATCCACCTGCCATGTAAAATATTTCTCATGCTAACGGAATAACTTCAGAGCACTATGGCTTCAACTTTTTGAATGATTTCGTTATTTGCAGCTGTTTTGGACTTCCCATTTCTGAGATCGCCTCTAAGAAAAAAGCTTGTTTCAGCTATGGCAGTTTTATATCAACAGAACCGAGCACAAGCTAACTATGTGCTTAAAATTTGAGAATACTTAGATAATGTTTTTTCAAACAAATAAATTTCTCGACTTTTCCAGGTTTTATCGAACTAAATTCACTAAGAACTCTATATACCGCCAAAATTTTGAAACATTTTCAGACTTATTTTATAAAATAAGTGGGCATTGCAACATCGTCTCTCGTGAAATGTTTCTATTTTCTTGTGGTAGGTGTGTGGTTAACTTCCGTCACAGTCTTGCCTATTTTAAATCTTATGAACTCTAAATGTTTTCTTTAGTAAATATATCTAGATTTTATCAATAATATGATTAATATACGGACCAATTCAAAACAAATGACGAATTTTGATAACTGCCTGAGGAGATGATTTGAAGCATAAGATATCATATGATGTCATATTCTCAATACTTACTGAATTATAAAGTTTTAAATTTGGTAGTAAAATCACATACTTTATAAGAAGTCTTTAAAAATCAAAACAAACAGGAGACACGTAAACATTATTATCGTTTTGATGTTTTATGTCTTATTTCGTTGACAAGTTGTGTGTTACAAGTTGACTGCCCTTATAAAAGATAAACCGATATTTTTTGTCCAAGTACGATTTGATTTGATCCCGCAAGCAGCTGATTTTTCTTATACACACTTGTTTTGAAATAGCTTCAGGAAACTAGCTAACAAGAGGCACTCATTTGTGCCATTTTAAAATCCTACACAAATATATTTTTTAGAAAAGGGTGACCACGTTTTGTGAACCGCTGTCATACTTTTATAAAAAGGGTAGCTGACTTATGGCGAAATTCTAAAGTAAATAAATACAAATAAAGTAAATGCAGAACGTAAACATTCGATCTAAATGATACTTTAAAAACTTTGAGGTATGTTTAATAAAAGCATAAACATCAAATTAAACTAATGCTACATATCAGTTATGATAACTTTCATGAATGAAATTTAATGTACACGACCGAAGCCTGTATTATTCTGCTCATTGTATTTGTAAAAAATCATACTTTACAAATTAAATATATATATATATATATATATATATATATATATATATATACTTCTATGTTCTAACAAATCTAAATTTGATTTAGTTTATGGTATGCCCGTAAATAAAAGATAAACAGTTGAAAACTTACACCGTATAATAGCATATCAGGTAATTGCGCGTTTCCAATGCCCTCCATTGTCAATAGCATTGTGTTAATTAAACTGACTTACCTAATTACACTTAGTATCCTTTTATGCGTGCATTATTAACACTAACAACAAAACACTATAATAAAAGGTTCGTTTTTCAAAAATAAATACTTGCGCACGAAATGATTTAATAACAAATAACAATAACAAATTTTTAATAATGAGCGTATAGTTGGGATTTAAAAAAAGGTTAATGACTATTGAACAAATTTTCAGTTGTTTAAATTGGATACATTAATGGCAATTTTAATGTCAGTTAGAAGTTTTGACATATAAACTTTTAAAAGATTTAAAACATTCCATAATTAACTATCAGAGGAAAACTTGAGAGTTAGTGTACATTTAGAGAGTTGTTAGTCATCTGAATTTGCCTAGATAGGTTATATGTCATTGTCAATAAAGTCATATTCACAAATCTCAATTTTTCGTTCATTTTTTTTTAGAATCTAACTACATGCATAGGATTTAGATATAAATTATTAAACGGGAGTACATGCGATTGCAACGACTTGTAAAATGAGTCTGCTTTAAATTAAAAGAAGGAATGCCTTTAATATTTATAAAATAGGCGCCATAAAATTCGAGTTACTACGTATGAACTCATAATATAAATAACGTTCATACAACAAATGTTTGGCTGATGTTAATGGTTTCGAAAAAAAATTAATCGGTTCTTCAAATTTTTATTTTGGCAAAACAAAGATCTAATTTTTTAATTTCTTTTGAATTATTATAAAACAACACTGTATATTTATTAGTTTAATTATGTTTATAATAAATACTCAAAATGGACCAAGTTTAAATGCACACACTACAATTGCTTTCGATTTTATCAATAAGCAGGTTATCTTTTTTTTTCTCTCTAAGAATTTCGTAGTACGAGGCTGCGCATAACGATGCGCAGCTCACACTTCGCGGAAGACTCGATTGTATTAGGCATGTTATCAGCAGCAACTGTAATAGTGAGGAGACGCAAGTCGGTTGCGCAAAGACTTGTTTCAACGTTGCAGCCGGTTTCCATTTGCCGGTTTATCGCATCTTGAAATCAAAGCTACCCCGTACTTTAAAACAACAAAAATATATGTAATATTTAATACGAGCTGACTTTGGGGACTCGGCTGTTGACGTATTTGTTTTTGAACACAAAGGATGCGGGTTTAAATCGAAGTCCAAAGCTTTCAGAGGAAAATTTTAAAAACACGATTCCTTAGATTAGAAGTCAAATCGTATACTCAGTGTCGATGTAATGTTTGACACATTAAAATTCCTTACTGAGAATTGAAAAACATCTAGATTCAAATAATCATTAAACAGCATGAACTACGTGGTACTGAGTGCGCGGTAGTGTGAAAAACCCGTGATGGGGTTTATTATTCTTGCAAAGAGACGCCATTTCAGTAGCCTCAGGCCCTAGTGAAAGTGTAACGATACCGGAGAACGTTGAAAGAAGCACTGTTTAGTAGTCCAACACTACCCGCTGGACGACATGGAAGTGAATTAGTAATCAAGCGTGAATCGGTCAGGCGAATTTTCCATTATGATTTGCAATTCTCCCCATACAAAACTGAAATTATTGCTACAGCTTAAGGCGGCAGATTGCGGACTACGTGAGGACTTTGCTGTGAAAATGCAAGTGATTTTAGGAGCGAAAGAAACTGCGCAAATGTTAATGAGTGATGAATCTCATTTCAGCTGAACGGTATCATAAATAGGCAAGCATAACTTACGTTACTGCGCTCTTGAACATCTACATCTCATTCATCAAGTCACACTGTGACGTGCATTTGAGTCTTTTGGCATTATAGGACCTTATTCTTTTTGAGGAATATGGCGCCTAGTCACTGCCACTTCAGCTCGATAATTTCACATGCTTCAAACGTTCTTCAGATCACAGCTACGAAGACAAGGAATTGCCTTGAGAGCAAGATGGCTCTACAGCACACATCGCTGCAATAGATGTTCTTGGACGCATGTTTCGTGGACGACTCATTTTACGTTTTGATGATCTCCAGGCTTGTCAGTACGTGACCTGTGGGGGTGCTTCAAAAGCTGTATGTACCCACACAAACCCCGGAATTTGGATGAGTTGAAAAATGTTAACATTCACGAAGTTACTGCTACTCCTCAAAAAGTGTTGGCCGGTTTGTTGCAGGATATGCAGCAAACACTTGAAAACTGCATTCAAGAAGATGAGCATCACTTGTGAAATTAATTTTCACAATTAAGGTAGACTTTAACATATCTTAAATAACTGGTTATTCAAAAACAGTCTCGTTCCCGTGTGTCACTTCGTTATTGAAAGCATGACGACAAAAGGAATTTCCTCATATCGAAATCTCAGCCACAAAAAAATACAAAATATTCAACACTAAAATTATTTATGTAAGTATAACGTGAAAAAGTACTTAATTTTTTTTAATTTGTAACCTTTATTCACAAATAAATGTTTTTTTTAATTTTCTTCTTCTCCAGTCTTCTTACTCCTAGATTATTTTTTTCCCAAGTTCTAGAAAAATGTGTACTTATACAACTACGCGGAGAAATAGCATTCTTTCGCCTTGACGTTTACAAAAAACTCTTCCAAGAATAGACCTTCAGATAAACGAGAGTATCCCAGATACATTTCGGACCGAAGATAACTTTTACAGCCTTGCCAGAGTAAGGCCAGACATGGGAATTTATTTTTCTAATGAAGGTAATAGTAATTATATATTATCTTTATTATAAGCCGAATTTTCTAAATGTTAATTCAATTAAAATTTAAGTATCTAATTATTAATGTTTTTCTACTACTGATAAACTTTATCCGTTGAATTATCAGGCAAGTTAAATAATATAAACAATTTTAACTTTCTCTAAATGAAGATGCCTAGTAATGCATTACTACTTCTTCGTTTATTCATGCGTTAAAAATATTATAGCTATTGTTAAAGCTAGATTAGCATTGATTTAATTTGTTAGATTATGTTAATTCGTCTATTGATGAAGAATGAAGAAGGTTGTTATTAAAACTCGTCACGGCTTTGTTACGATTTTATTGAACATTAAGCTATATTGCCGTATGTTAACAATAGACGGATAAACAATGCGTACAGTTAAGCTACAGTGAAGGGAGGCGGCACGGCATTCGTACCGTAAAAATGGAGACCGTGTCGATAATAAAAGGAAAGGCGCTACCTATACCTAAACGGGAGTAAGTCGCTGATAATATTTGATAGTGTCCATTGGATGAGAAAATTCACATTAGCTGCAATTTTCAAGTAGTAAGCAAATAATAGTCCTCCCCTTGTAAATAAACCAAAGTAATATTTTTCAAATCACGCACTTGGAGAAATTAATTAAATCGAGACGCGTTTCAAAGACAAAAGACAAGTTTGATATTTATGATCTCGTAATTATTCAACACATATTTCACGAGTCTGCGCCAGTTGAACAAACTAGTTGTCACTAGCGTAAAATGCCTTTTAGGCTGTAGATGTGGTTAGAAAATGAAAACTAAAGTGTTCACTTAGAAAATTCTATCAGTCTAATCCAATTTAATATGCCAGTTATTTTTAATGAAATCTATTATTTTCAAATATTAGGGCATGGAAATAAAAGTAAAGAGAATTCAAATTATATATTGTAATACTTATTCGTAAGATGATTATCAAATATAAACGTTTTCGTTTGTTTAAGTAGAACATTAAATTAACTTATGACCACGTGGTATGATTTGATAAATTTGCTTGGTAATTTAACAATTGAAATTTGTAATTTTAAAATAATTTTTCGTTTATTTAAAACAATTGGGTGTTAAAGGGTTTGTGGAAACTAGTTAACAAATTAGTAACTTAGATCCCCGTAGAAACATTAAATAAATCATTAATCCTATAATTCGTAAAATTAAATTCGATTTCTGTAAGACATCATTTAAAACATTTATAATATAACTTGTAACGTTTCAAGGTTACATGTGATTGTTTATTCATTAACAATTCAGTTCCTTTGAGTTTATTTACTTTAATAACAAAATTTCAATTTCATATATTCATTTATTTGGCTACAGTAATTTTAAAAAAGTAACAACTTCCAGTTTCAAATTAAAAGTGACAACGTCGCTTTTAGTTCAGAAACTATAACATATAGGTGGCGTCTAGGATTTATATATTCGTTACGATAAAATATGCTTCATCTTAATTTTGAGCCCGATAAGAATACGTTGCTTTGTTTTGTATTGAATTAATTATTCTTAATTTATTTGATGTAAAATCAATTGCATCAGATTGTATCAAATATACTCGTTTTCTTTCACTTAGCTAATATAGTAAAATTTGTGTAGAATATTTATTACAGTTGATGAATATCGATTGTAATAATGGAAAGTTTATTGAACAAGGAAGGCATCTGTTTTACTTGGTTTTGCTCGATTACTAGATCGATCTAATAAATATTGATTATTTTAGATTCAATAAGAAGTGGTTGTCGTTCCTATGCTAATTGTGGGTGATTGCAAATTGTCCATTAAAATAATTGTGGCAGCAGCTGTAAAGAATTTCGGCTAGCATTTCTCGGTATGTTAGAGTGCAGAAGTGCATTAACCTCGACCGATTACTGACGATAAGGTTACAATGTAAAAGGTACTGTTATACCTTACTTAATATTGTCTGTCAATCTTCGATCTATTAATGGCAGTCTACCTTCACAAAACAAATTAATTTAAATCGACCTATTGTGTTGATTACAAATTTAAGCGAATCCAAATTGGTTTTCATCTTTTCAATCTCCAAGTTATTATTATCATCCATAACATTTTATATTTTCTTTGGGGGTTTGGTAAATTATAAATAGCATATTCATTTTTCGTTTGTATAAACTTATTTTCAGTTATACTACATTAATTAGTACTCCTACATGTAATTTAATTTAAAAAAAGGTATGTATTGTTGCTAGGAATAATTTCTGTTTATTTACGTTGCAAAGTCTTAAGTTGATTATTTTGAATATATGTTTGAGGTTATATGTTATTTTGTGTTATCATCTAGATACTGTTGTTAATTATGCTTACAGGAATCGTGCCGCTCGAATCAAATTATTGAACTTCTGGCTACTATCTGTCATTGGAACCAGGTACTTGATATTACAACCAACTTAATGTCAACATTGTAAAACCACATTGTTTTATTATTTTCTCATATGTAATTGGAAATGTTTATTAAAGATTTGTTAACCAACTTGTTGTTTCTTTGTTTCCCTACAAAAAGCTGCAAAGCACTTTGATTTGTATTCACTATACCATTCTTTTCAACCCCGCTTAAAACGCCCGGCGCCCATAATTATTAAACAAACTAATGTGTAGCATCATGAAGTTTGAAATTGCACACCTGTAGATTCTCACGAAGCCGGTGGTAATTCTATTTCTAAATTATAAGGAATCAAAGTTACAAGCTTTGTTTAATATAAAACTTGTATGTGTAATCATTCTCGTCTAGCCGCGTACCTCGATTGATTAATTATGCATATTGTTAATATCTTAATGTATTTTAAGCGTATCAAATAATTTCTGAGAATAGAGGGGATAAAGTCTAAATAAGTAGGGGAAGAGACACTGGGGCCTCTTAAATGGGGTTTTGGTATTAAATATGGTGTTACGCTATTTCTTATTTAAGATTGTAGAGTAAGAAAATATTTTTCAACTTTGTTATGTAGATAGGTTGACTTTGCTTTGTTAATATTTCTCTATTATTATATATTCTACTTTCCTATCCTGTAGTTGGCTTTGGTTGTATAAGAATTATCAGTCAGGGATATTTAAAATAAAGCGTGGAACCGCACGTGGTGTGGGAATAAGAATAATTAGATCGGGGCAACAACGGCCCTAAGCTGTTAGTCAGTCGTTTAGTCTTTTGTTTTTATCGTATAAAACTAAGTAAGATCATATGAAAGGAAGTGCTCAGATTCCGTGAGACTTACCATACTAGTTTATATAATCTCAGAAAAGAAATGATTTCTTTACTAAGGCAGGTACATGATTAGAGTCGAAATAAAATTTTAGCCACCCACAACTTATTTTGTAACCTTTCAATTTAGATTATGGTTGACTAATTTGTTTCTACTCCAACCGTGAAGATGTTTTATTAGAGAAATCGCTTCTCCTCTGAGATTGTACAGCCTAAGTAAAATTAATTTTTGAAGTTTTGAAGATTGTCGGTTATCGTACCATTTTATTGTAAAGATTCCGCAAGTGTAATAAAAAGTTAAGTGTACCTGATTTGAAATTACGTTTCCTCGGTAGTGTATTACCTAAAAACTGATTTTATTTTACACGGAAGACTTCCCAGTTCATTTGGCTTAATTAACTTAGGGCCAAATTCATCGTTTGTTTGTTGTAAGTACCACCATACAATTCCAGCATGATTACTGCGTTAGCAGAATTAATTTAAGATCATCCTATTTCAGGATTTAGAATCAGTTTCAAAGTATTGCTATTTCTTTGCGTTAGTGAGATAAAGGTCACCTAGTTGTTTGAATTTTAGATCCTCATTAAACCACAATTTGGTTAATTGAAGTTACTACTCCGATTTACGGATATTGGTACCGTAACTGAAGTGCATGTTTAATTTACATGCAAGAAATCTTAGGGAAAGAAACAGAAGACGAACAATTGTTATTGATTATTAATATTAGCTATTGAATTATAGATCTGTTTAATTCCCGTGTACCGGTTTCGCAAGCTGCTGTATATTAACAAGCCTGTAGAATTAATCTTTTCCATGGCTATGTTTATGAACATATGTTTTATTTTGATTCCTAGTATATATGGTTAAATGCTGTTGAATATTTGATTTATAGTTTTAAAATCTGAGGACTTAGAGCGAAAACCACGTAACTACAAAAATGTATATTTTTCAATATGAATACTATTAAATGAATTTTTAAATTATTTTCTAACAGCGGATATTTGAGGTAAATATTTTGTCAGAAAAAATACTTTTTACAGGGGATTTTCTCTTAACTGTAAAACCCTTGTTGCGCATTTGTTGCTTTAAGCCCTCGAATTAAGCATTACAACTGAACTTTCAGAACGTCATGTGAAGAAAATTAAATAGAAAACAGGAAACCGTATCAAAGTATGATGTGTAAAATTCATTGTAAAGACACAAAGAGGTCTAATGAATTCCAAACGCTGACAATTATGACTGGCTATGAAATTCTCCAGGTGAGATCTTTAACGAACTCTGTCTTTTCAAAAAAGACAGTTTGAATGTTTGATGGAATTGAGCCCTATAGGTCTTTGAAAAAAGTCAACTTTTGCAATGTTTCTAAACAATCCAAAAACTGCTTGGCAACAGTCTTTAAATTACAGCAGAACCTCGAAGAATTTGGATTTACCATATATACAGTTACGAAATTGTATTTCAAAACCATTTATTGTACTATACGTTAGGCGCAGCTAGCCATGATGTTGGGTGGCTGGCTACCTAGAGAGTTGCTGTTTATTTTTGGTCAGGAGAACGTTTTTGAGTATTTTACAGTAGTACTCCGGGCTACTTCTAGTAACAATACCTTACATAAAACAACTTCTGATTAATCTGAACTTTCGATGATTGTACCTGTAAACGATTACCACAAACTTATTTACAAATATGAATAGGGCTATAGATCTAGCTCACTGTCAGTGTGAAAAATTTCACAGTTGCAATTACAGTTGGGTTATACGTATAGTATTTCAAGTATATTACGGAATATTACGTAATTTATTATTTTAACGCCAAATTCTGATCTTTCTTCGGATTTAATATTATCGTCGTAGTTGGCAGATTAGTTTTTTATTTTTATTTCATATTTTGTAAATTGCCGCTGCCTCCACGCTATATTTGGATCATTTGCGAAGCCGTATAAAGCACATAACCCGTTCAAAAACAATAAAATATTTTTTTGGTACTTAATTATTTCAAAACTTGTAAAAAGGACGGAATAAAAAGAATTGAGTGCATTTTTTCTAATTAAAAAAATAATTTACGTTTTAGTGAATATGAGAGCATTGCATGTCTTAAATGTTCAAAGTAATTCTTTAGTCCTTTGTTTTAGCGTAATTTGTGAGGGCATTGCTACGGAACTTCGCTAACTATCTTAAGCGATGTTCCCACTTAACTAACAATCGAGGTCATGAATACATAGAATACAAATGAGTGTTAATAATAATCTATTTTTAATTTCATATTTATAGGCGAATTGGTAATTTTTTAATTGTACTAAGAACATTTTATTCCAAGCAACTAAGCACCTGAAAAAATTAATTGATTGTAATTGATGCACACTAAATTTCCAAATATTCCTTATCCGTGTATAGAAACTTGAAAAACTACACGTTTTATTAAAATTTATAGGTTAAACGGTAATTCTGAAGCAATATTTGAGATAAGGGCAGCTGTGTTGGCAATAGGCTCCAATTTTGCTCTTCTTGGGTATCTAGCACTTCAAGTTCTAAGAACATTATTTTGTAATTAAATTTACGATGCCAATTTAGCATAAGGAAAGCTAATGAAATAAAACAGGATCAGATTTGTAGGAAATGGAAATCAGCAAAAGTTAATGCAGCTTTATCAAAATAGTTATGTGGCATAAACAAGCTGAATTGATTCATAATAGATAAGATTGTGAATCACATAGAGGATAGGTGTTCTTTTTTCAGAACTTTTCTTATCTTTCTTTGTAACTTTAATATTTAATGTAAAATACGCAAGTAATGTTAATCTTCATTTCATCTAGTGTACTTAAATAAAGTTGCTATGCAATGATTTAAAAAAAATGACGAATTTTAATTCTAAGGAAACCTTTATGCTATTATTTAACCCTACACTACTTTTTTTTTAAAAGAAGTATCCACATTTTGGAAGAAGATTTCTGACTGTGTAAATCTAAAGTAATTACGACTACAAACGTAGATCGTAAACACGGATTAAATTACAGCGATCGTTTTCTGATGTGTCTATTTCTGCATTACGAAATTAAATGATTCGGAAGGATTTTTATATGAATGGTAAAGATGGCAGTAACGTAATGTTAAAAACAAATTAGTTACTAATAGTTTCGCCACTTGAGCGATTTCTCTATTAGATTTGTAAAAAACACGCAAACATGAAGTTGCTTAAATGTTCTCCAAATTTAAAATTGTTATTAGTTCTGACAGATATAAATCTAATTTAACTATTAGTAGTAACATATATAAAAACATAGAAATATACACTCATGCAAAACGTACGAAATGTTTTAATAAAAAATAAATTTTTTGATAAATTGTATTAATGTACAGACTTATAATTAATAAGCAGTACCTACTCTACTACCTCCAACTACAACAAGTTGTAAAATGAGTTGATTTTAAATTAAAAAATAAAGGGAGATTACCTCTCGATCTTAACATGCTTTACAAACATGCCCCAAGGAATGAAGTTTAATATTTAGTACGTATGCTACATTTGAGTGGATTTTTATATGAGGTAGAATCAACAAAAGAACCAACAATCAAAAATAGCCTTTTGAGATAAATCAATTAAAGTAAATACTTCGTAGCGGTTTCGCAAGATAATAATCGCACTCCTACTATATTCTCAGTTGAACATCATCAGCAATTTTGATTACAGAATGAGCAGTAGGCGCGGGGTTCGGTTGCCTAATAATCGTTTACACTTTGTTCTATAATTTTATGTTTTGTATTAAAACTGAGTAACGGTTTATACGAGGGTTGCCTTTTGTGTTGTTACAAATGAGCACTAGATGTCGCTAGTGTAATAAGTTATTGCCATATTCGTAAAATTTGACATTTTGTATTGTAAAATCCGTGGCGGCTTAGAA
>JAHWXV010977657.1:0-10856 GCA_024586415.1 Phrixothrix hirtus | reverse complement strand
AATACATACCTTAATCAACACGAGAAATTTTATTTTCCTTTATAGTGAACCTCGGATATAGTGAACCAATCTTAATGCATTTTCAAAGTTCACTATATCCAGACTACACTGTATATTGAAATATAAAATTAATATATTTTCCAAAATCACAGAAACAAGGTATTTTAGCCAATATTAAATTATGATTTTTCATTGATAAGCCATTAACACCAACGGCATTAGTACGTAGAAACTTTTATGTATAAATAAATTTTAAAACAACAAATATTATCATTACTCGTCATCAAAATACTCTGGGATTTTTAAACAGTGTGATTTTATTGCAGTGTATTATATTACTTACTATTTATGTATATGTTTACGTTTATGTTCAGGATAATCATATATGTTATTTTGTCAAATGTAAAATTGAGAATTTAAAACAATTATAACTTTTACGCCAAAAAGAGTGTGGGATTGATTTTATCATAACATTTTACATTTTCGAAGACCCATCACCACATATCAATTTGATCCCGAAATTCAATAGTCAAGGTGTGCCTTTCCATTGTGAGTAGAGGATTATCTCGATTTTATGGAATATGTTCGCTTATGCACTCTTTTGTTACATCGTGCAAGAAACGTTTATACTTTTTTTTTGAATTCAGATTTAAAGTTTTAAAAACTTAAACGCATTAAATAGTGCATAGTTGAATAAAAACATCACATCCCTTTTTGTCCATTTTTTTTAGACTCCGTACAAAAACAATGCATTTAAAATAAAATTTATTGAAAATAAATAACATAAACAGAGAAAAATCACAAAAAATGCCTGAACATTCAGTCATATATGATAACACACAAATGTATAAATATTTAAAAAAAGTTTATTTTTTGGCATGTTAATATTTTGTGGGGTTGTCTTTCTGTTTAGTAAAAGCTAATAATTAATCATGCATTGCTTGAGTACCTCTGCAGCACTTTTATACCATTCATCCAAGGGTGCTTCTTATAATGCCGTTTTCGTTTTATTTTGTCATTTGTCAGTTTTAGGTCTAAATATGCCCACATATGCTCAATAGGAGTGATAATTAGACATTGAGGAAGAATATCTGCAACTTTTGGGTAGTTATATAACACCCAGCTGTGCACCAGTAAAGATTTACGTTTCGAATCATTATTCTGATAGAAATGGAATATCCTTTCAAGATGTAATTTTGCAGCACATTCCTGTAAATTTTTTTTTAAAATGGCAGGGTATTCTTCCTTATTCATAGTGCTATCTACAAACTGTAAATTTTCAACGCTATTAGCATTTATCACCCCAAAAATCATTACGCTTTGTCCACCGAGTTTTACAGTACAAGATAAATTATCGAGCTTGTAAGGGTCATTTAGTTTTTCCAAACTTTCTCACACGGCTGACCATTTCAAAACAATGTAAATTTATTCTCGTCAACAAATATTATATTTTTCGATATTCCAAATTTTTATTTTTATTTACATTGTTTTAAAACGATTAGCAATGTAAAAAGGTGTGCAGAAAAAGAAATGATGGACAAAGCATAATGATTTGAGAAGCAATAAGTGCTAATGGCATTGGAAATTTACAGTTTCTTGATAGCATTATTTGAAAGAAAGGTTATCCTGTTAATTTAAAAAATAATTTACAGGAATGTACTGCAAAATTACATCTTGAAAGGATATTCCATTTCTATCGGAATAATGATTTGGAACATAAATCTTTACTGGTGTGCAGCTGGGTGTTGTATAACTACCCAAAAGTTGTAAATATTCTTCCTCAAAGTCTAAATATCAATTCTATTGAACATCTGTGGGCATATTTAGACCGAAAACTGTGACATAATGGCAAAATAAAACGAAAATGGCATTACAAGAAGCACCCTTGAATGAATGGTATAAAAGTGCTGCAAAGGTACTCAAAAATTGGTTAAATCGATGCATAATTAATTATTAGCGGATATTAAACAGAAAGACAACCCCACAAAATATTAACATGACAAAAAATAAGCTTTGTTTTAAATATTTATACATTTGTGTTATCGTATATGACTGAATGTTCAGGCATTTTTTGTGATTTTTCTCTGTTTATATTATTTATTTGCAATAAATTTTATTTTAAATGCATTTTTTTAATTAAAATAGCATTTGATATTTTTAAATTTCGTTAAAATTATTTTGTTTTCTTCATTAAATAAGTGGAATTTTGTAAATGTAGGTCGTATATAACTGAATATTCGGCACTGTATATACAAATTCTGAATTTGAATTAAGGAATTCTTTTGTTAGTAAAATAAGCAGAGATATATGAAATTGTTTAAGTTTCTATAGGGTTTACTTATATAAAAATATGCAATTTGGGAACCACATTTTATGCTCTTTTCTAATGTTATTTTCCTTATAAACCTTTTCTACTGGTCCCTAAATATTAGACTCCTTTTAATAAATTTTGAATGTTTATGTATCAAGTTGCGTATGATTAACTTATTTATGATTATTATCATATTACGTTTAAGTTATTTATAGCGCTTAAAACTACTGAAAATAATACTTTAAACTACAAATAAACAATTCCTTTCTGTTTTATAAGTGAACCAACGAGTACTAATACTTTGCCCCGCTTTTAACAAAAGTACTTTCCAAACAGGTACTAATACCTATCCCGTTGATAGATGGCAGTCCACGGAACGGGAACTAATACCCGGCCCGCTCATAATGTGTTAATTAAATATACATTTTCAGATGAACATGTAACAGTGAAAGAGCTTCATAAGACATTGAAATCAAATAAGATTTTTGAGGGACGTGAAAAATCTTTGTATTTGATACTTCTGAAAATTGGATTTATATGGAAAAATTAGAATCCTCATAGAGGCTTGATGGAATTGCCTAATATAGCTAGCTTTAAAGCATATAGAATTTTTAAAAATTTATAAAAAAATTAAGCAGGAATCTGTATCAATTTGTGATTTGGACAAGACTTGGATATTGCAAAGTGGAATAGTGGGCCAATCATGGCAAGATACAGATTTACAACTCTTCAATCTACAAAATTTGGGGGCAAATGGTAAGAAAAATAATAAAAACAAATAGATAATATATAGTATGTCTCAAATATAAGGAGCTTCATTTAACACACTTGTACACGGGTCCTTAATAAACACATGGTTTATAAATGTTTTTTGTTATGCACACCAAAATGTATCTGGTATTAACATAATACCTCATTTTTTGAGGCACCCTGTATAATTGTAATATTTAACTTAATAGGTGTATTATATTGCATGCTGGAAATGAAAATGGGTCCATTTCTGGTGCAGAATTAGGAGATTATCACAGAGAAAAAACAGTTTACACAACAATTAAAAATCTGGCTGAGACAACGAATAACTTTCTCTTCCCCATTTAAAATTTAATATGAAGTTATTAACATTAGTTTCTGCAAATTCTAAAATTAATTTAAAAGCATATATAATTCTTCCATTTATAATTGCCTATATACCTGTATTAAGACTTTATTATTACATTTTACATTAATTTAGAGCATAAATAATTTATAGATTTAAATAAAAAGTTATTAATTATATAAATAAAGCATGCAAATCATTAAAATATTAATTTATATTTATTTTGGGAATTATTGTGACAACGGTCATCCATTCAATTAACTGGACAGCAAAACCCTGTTTAAAATTCAAAGATTTTCCTCGATAGCTTGATTCAACGAATTCTCTCAGAGAAACTGATTAGTTCACCTAAAAGTGCATCATAAACATAAGAGAGGTAGCAAGTTAAAAAAAATCGTTCAAGAAAATGAAAATTCTTATTAGAATGTGTCAGGAAGATAATAAACAAATATAAATTGTCACTTTTCTATGGTGTTCAATTTTTGGATATATTGACCACACATGTACACACACATACATACACACAAACCAATTGCTAAAAATCTGTTTTTTGTATTCGGGGGACCTGAAACAACTTTCTCTATATAGATATTTCTCTGCAATAACCCTTAATAATGCTCCCTATCATAGCACTTTTTTGTCAAAAAATGTGAAATTGCTGTATAGTTGAGTAACAATTCTGTAGAATTTAACCCTAATTCACTGAAATCCAGATTATCAATAAAAGTAGCATAGTAAGTGAAATAAATGACTTTTCTAATACTTTTTTATTTGTTATTCGATAGTTATAGAAATAAACCACTTAAGATATATGTTGTTGATCAATTAACATATGAATATAGTCATATGATCTTGTGATTGTGTACTTACTACTGCGTGTTTAATCCGATAGAGCTAATATCATAAAACGATATTATAGGCTGTTTTTTTATTACTCGAACAATGACTTGAGAACATTAGCTGCTTTCCAGTTACAGAAAAATAGTAACTATTAGCTGAACTACTATAAAATTCATTTATTTTCTCTAAATAGAAATCAGTTAGTGTGCTTAAGTCATTGTTCGAATAATAAGAAACATGGCCATAATCAACACATTGGTAGAGAGAGAAGCTCTCTTGAAAATTGTATAGATATGTGGCATGAAGTATTAAACATAATTCTACCTGAAACATGTATGAAACATACAAAATCTAAAATTGGGGAATGGTGGGATTGTGAAGTAGAAGATGCTGATGCATGTGATGAAGATGACTGTGAGGAATTCACTGCTTCTGTTACATAAAAAATTATGCATACTGAGATCAAGTGTTAACTGACAGTTGTGTATTCCTTAAATTAATTAAATGAATTATTTAAAATTAATATACTATTCTATTTTCAATTTTGATTTAATTTATTTACCCATACATTGCAAATATTATTTATATGCTGTCTTCTAAATTTACAGTAAATTTTACATATTACAAAAATGACATACAGCAAATTTAAATGGTTTTTCTTTAGTATGAACACACATATGACCTTTCAAATAAACTTTTGCAATTATTTATCAAACATTTGAATGGCTTTTCTCCTGTAGGAATGCACAGACGTTTTATTCGAGTTCCTTATAATATAACTTATCAAACATAATAGACTTAAAAGATGTATCTTTTAAATGAATGTGCAAATTGTTTTCAAATTTACTTTCTAGTGTAATTATAAATGGTTATTTTCCGTTATGAATGTACAAATGTAATTTTAAATCACTTTTTCTAGTCTATAGGCATAAACTGAACATTCAAACAAATTTTCCCCTGTATGGATGCATAAATATAGTTTCAAATCGCTTTTTACAGTACATACTACTAAATGCACAAACCAAACAATCGAACAGCTTTTTCCCATTGTAAATGTGGAGATGTTTTTTCAAATAATTGTTTACACACTATACATTTCAACTGCTTTTTGTCAATATCAATACACATACTAGTTTTGTAATTATATTGTATACAGTTACATAGTTTTATAATGCTTTGAAGTTGTTTATGTTTGTTTGAAGGATTGGTTTCAATATCATATAAACCAACTTTTTCTGTATTAATTTCATCTTTACAACTACAGTTTTCATATAAATTAAAATTTCAAGATAGGGTACACGGGTACCTGGGTAGTAACTACCATAGAAAATTCCGGGTAGTAACAAGGATTAAAGTGTTGATGATTTTTTTAATCTCTCTACTTGTTTGGTTAGCGTTATACAAAATGTAAAAAAAACTATATTTTGCTACACTCATTAACTAAAACTGGGATAACTAATGAATCGTTAACTGATTATGATAAAACATAGTTCATGTTCAAACCAATTAAATTTTCTATCATATAGTGAGTCTCGTCAAAATCGGTCCACTGTTCCTAAGTTTATCATGTATAAACATACATTACCACAACATATACATATTAATTTTATATATACATTGCCTCCCATAAACAACGTAAAAATTCTTAATTCCTGCTGATATCTGTTTTTTAATAAAACTTGATTTAAATGAATGATCGATGATAATGTAATATGTTACCGTCAGGTAAGCCTAGCAAAAATTAGCCACAATTACTTTTAATTAAATATATTGGAATTAATTTATTTTAATAAATTCCAACTACATTTTTTTTTAAATGAATTAAACGTCATTGATGTGAAGAATGTAAAAAAAAAATGGTTGCTAGCTCTCAGTCAGCCACAACCTTCAAGTTGCCACATGTAAGCAAGTATGTTATTGTTAATTATTTACACTCATTATGTTTTTCAAAAAAATTATATACTAAATTAAAGTTTAATTTTTTCTGTACATGTTAATACATGGTTTCCCGTAAAAAAATGGCCGCAAGTAGTGGTTGCTATTAATTGAATTACTTACTCTTGCTCTGGATGAGCGTGGGCGAGTGAGAAGGAATGTGTGCTGCTTTTTGTTGTAAACAAAAACACAGCATGACAGATGTAACTGACATACATATCTATATATGCTTTTCTCCAACCATCAAAAAGTTGTCATTTTTTCATTCTGTGTTCAATTCGTAAATTGGCCGTTTTGTTACGAGTATAAAAATGTATTTGTTACTATGGAACACTTATAATCCTAGGAAGAAAAGTTAACACTTTTAATCGTAGGCAGTAAAAGTAATATATATTTCTCAATAATTTATATTTGACAATCAAGAAAGTAAACAAATGAAAAAACCAATTCATATATGTAAGTAAGTCAGTCACGGTTATTTAATTATTAAAATTTGTAATCAAATTATTTGAATAATTTCGGTTGGAAAAAAAATCCTATGTTATTTGGATTAAAACTATTTAAAAAAAATATTCAGCAACAAAAACTATTGAAAATTGTTTAAAAAAAGCAACGATTTTTGACTCTAAACTGATTCCACCTTGTTTGTAGTCGTTAAAGCAGAAAATACTGCAAACTATTTTTGTCAATTCGATGTGGCTAAATGTAACAGATCCATATCGTGTGAACTTGACCGCAGAGGATTGCGGTTAGTTATTAATTGATGGTACTTTAAAACCAACATAGTTCATTGGTGACCCGACGCTGATAACAGTCAAAGACATTTTATCTGTGTCAAATGAGGAAATTTCTAAAGACAGAGAAGGCTTAGATGACACTTTTGATATAGATGAAAGCTCTCATGATTCAGATGAAGTTGATACAAGTTTAGAAGAAGAAGAAGACGAATAAAAATAATTTAGGTTTATGAAAGTCAGGCTTACAAAATATATTTTTTAAAGCAAACTTATTTTTTGTAAAAAAAATATGATTTATATTTTTTTAATAAAAAAAAATAGCAAATTGAATTATACTTTAATGTCATTATCATGAAATACATATTTCATTACCCAGATTGACCGATATTTATGAATTTTTTTCAATGGTTGTAGCTGAGGTACTATAAGTTTTGATAACATTTTATATAGAAAAAAATGGAGTAGTTTTTGAAACAATAATAAAAAAAATTACTGCCTATTGGTATTTAAAGAACAGATAAAAAACTTCGATATTGTCTGAACATATAAAAGTCAATATTTTCAACAAAATATGATTCCTTCCTTATATGGGAAACATATCCATTATACTCAAAAATCATTGCTTCACAGGTAAAATATTACAAACAATATTACTCTAAGTACATCCCATTGTATCCTTATTTATAACAAGAAGCAGTGTGCACATTCCTTCTCTATCACTCATGCTCATCTAGAGCGAGAGTAATTAATTCAAATAATAGCAACCATATGTTGTCGTGTACAGAAAAAATTAAACTTTAATTTAGTATATAATTTTCTTGGAAAACACGATGACCATAAATAATTAACAATAACATACCTGTTTACACATGGCAACTTGAAGATTGTGAGTGACGGAGAGCTGATAACCATTTTTTTTACATTCTTCACATCATTTTCTTTCAAATGATGTTAAATTCACTTAAAAAAAATATAGTTGGAATTTATTAAAATAAACTAATTACAATATATTTAATTAAAAGTAAGTGTGGCCAATTTTTGCTAGGCTACCCAGCAGTAACGTATTACATTATCATTGATCATTCATTTAAATCATAGTCTGGGCCGCATCTCAGACTATATATGGTTTTTAAAAAATGCAAAAACATGTCAATTAGTAAGTAGTAGGTGTAGCATGTAGATGTGCTTGTAACAGTTTTCATTAATATACAGGGTGTTTCAGCTAGTGGCATTCCTTTTAAGGGATGAAAGGAGATCATACAGTATCACAATATGAGTAAAATTCAAAGCAATACGAAATAAGAAAAAGTTCTTTTTTTGAATAATAGCATGTCGATCATAGATTCGAATATGACAAATAACAACCAGTTAGTACTAATTACTAAATAAACATTTCTGTAGTAGAGCAAATACTGAATATGTTCCTTTAAATTTTTGAAACAGATACTTAAAAACAAGACCATAAGATGATAGTACCTTTTTTAAATGCCATTATCCGATATCTTGATAAATAGAATTATGAAGAATAATGTCAGTTAGTAAATGCATTTGCAATGTTGACTAGCTAGCATTTTAATACCAATTTATTGGTGATTTATTTAAATATTTATGAAGATGTTTTAATTGTTTTGCAAAATTCATTTTGTTCCTTGTAAAAATGTTAAAATAAACAAACAGTTAAATTTTCATTTCAATTAATATATTTTATGATAAAATAATAAAACAATTTTTTCTCGACAAATAATTAGCCGATAACACATTTCACTTGCCTAAAACATTCTCAAACAGGGTCTCTTCAATAATAATTTAAATTAGGACAGCATAAAACTAGCTTCTATTCGGTCATTTTAAGAATAGGACAAAGTCACAGTTTCAGAAATGAAAATTAATTTTTTAGGTGTAAAATTGTAGTTATTTAAAAAATTGCAATAAATAATTGCTTAAATTGCCTTTGCGTTTAAACACTCTTTCTTAGTATGATGGATGATCAAAAACTATTTTTATAAACTATATTTATTTATCAGTTATAATAAATAAATTGTTCAAGATTGTTCAAAAAGTTTTTATTTATTTATTGTGTGAAATGGTAATGCCCTTATTCACTTCAGCAATCTGTCACAGTAAACAAATCGAATTATGCCTGCTGCAGCCGTAAAAATGTAGTGCATGTTACTATGACTCAATTGGTAGGTCAGTTATAATTTTATCAATGAGTTAACAGTTCAGTCTTATTACAACCATGGGCGACTTGTTGTACACAATTAGAAAAAAACGACTTTTTGGTATTCATATTGCTTTTAATTTTACATATGTTGTGGTGTCTGTATGATTTCCTTTCACCCCTTAAAAGGACTGCCATATTAGCTGAAACACCCTGTACTGTGTTAACTTATAGTTTATTTATTGAAAACCACGTGTTCATGACATTCATTATGCTTTGGTGAAGATTGTCAGCTCTAGTTCCAAAAATATCTAAGTTTGTATCATCTGTATACATAGTTAGCAAGAAATAGTACGGAAAATTATTTAAGAAGATTGGATATATGAAGGGTTCCAATATTGATCCATGGGGATTACCAACTAAAACATTTAATTCTTCAAAGAATATTGATTGTGTGAAATTATTAGATTGCCTATACAAAGTTAGATCCCCACTTTTCGAATTTACTAATTTTAAGAATTATGCTAAATTGTGCTCGAATATTATGACCATAATACAAAAACTGTATCAAAAAATTGAAAAAAAACATAATTTATACCAGCCCCCCACTTTGCATATTTCTCAATTTTCTCAATTGTGCTAAAGTAGTATTTCGAAAATATAACTACATAAAAAGTTACGCCCAAAAAACATGTTTGATGATTTAGGATTGAAGTAACGTTTAAATTAATATCACCCACCCGAATGTCACATAATTATATATCTGAGTTGTGCTAGCAAAGCACAACTCAGTACAACCGCCAATTTCGCCAGCACAATGATATAAAGGGCACTTTACTCTTGAGTGCGGCTGTTCGCAATGGTGTTCAATGTCAGAATATCGAAATTTAGACATTGAATACCATTGCGAACAGCTGTACTTAAGAGTAAAGTACCCTTTATATCGTTGTGCTGGCAAAATTGGTGATTGTGGTGAGTTGTGCTAGGCTAGCACAATTCAGCATAATTATATGACATTCGGATGGGTGATGTTAATTTAAACATTACTTCAATCCTAAATCATCGAAAATGTTTTTTGGACATAACTTTTTCTGTAATTATTTTTTTGAAATACTACTTTAGCACAATCTTAGCACAATTGAGAAAATTACACAATCTAGCTCAATTCGGCACAATTGAGAAAATTGCGAAATATGCAAAGTGGGGAGGGGCTGGTATAAATTATGTTTTTTTTTGATGCATTTTTTGTATTATGGTTATAATATTCGAGCACAATTTAGCACAACTCTTGAAATTAGTTAATTTGAAAAATTGAGGGTTAATTTCGTATAGGCTGTTAGATTCATGTATGATTTCAACATTTCTTTCTATTTTACAGAAATGAAAAAATAAGTAATGTTATGTACCAACGAATTAATTTAGAGGTAAATAAAGCATGCTCTAACATGTTAAAGACTTTGGACAAATTACAGTTTATGATTGTGTCATACATTAAGTAACATATTCTGTATTCATAAAATCAAGCTGATTTTCAGAGAAATAATTTTTATTAAGAAACTTATCAAGCAGCTGATTGTTTATAACAGCCTTGAATATTTTTGATAGCGATGGTAACAACAAAATAGGATGATATTTCAATAATTCTTCCGTATTCTATTACTTATTTATATATACAATGCATCCGTAAAGTAGGGGATAAATTCAATAAAATAAAAATGGATAGTTATTGAAAAAAATGCTCGAACCCGTTGATTTTAAATTTTAGTTTAGAGTTAT
>JAHWXV010977601.1:0-10852 GCA_024586415.1 Phrixothrix hirtus | reverse complement strand
TATATATATATATATATATATATATATATATATATATATATATGTATACGGTCATGTGCACACAGATCGCAGGTTAGCCCAATCGAACGCTGGCCGTCCCGATTCTGGGCTGACGAAGGTATGGCGTCATATATCAGTAAAATTCAATAAAGAATGGCACATCCCCCATTTTTACGCATTTTTGTATGGGCTGACCGAACTACCATTAATATATTGCTTATACACGACTTAGTTCATTAAGACTCACTGTAGAGGTGCTGTTTATATACACCGCTGGTAATATACACTCCAAAAGTCATGAATAAGGTTATGTGATCTTGGTTGGTCCGAAACTTGGCAACACCGTGTTATGCGATAAACATAAACCTCGAGTGTAAAATTTAGATTTGTAGATTTGCAGAAATTGGTATGAAGATCAGAAGACTTGCTTATATTATATCTCGAGTTTGCCACATAGGATCTACCCCAAAATCTTCGTAATTAATATATTGGCTTATCAGAGCTATTGTTATGACGAAAAAGACTTTCTAAAAAAATTTTTTAAATTATTAAATGAACTTGATTTTCTAATAATTTACATTATTTTGATAGACCTTTGTTCCTTTACTTTGTAATAGTTAAGAATTGTGCTTTATTGGAATAAACGCTTAAATTTTGATAGTCCTCTTTAGCTCCTGAATACTTACGATTTCTTAGTTAAAAATCTGGCGTGAGACACCGCACGACTTTCTCTTACACATTTTAAATTTAATTATATTTATTGACGTTAGTGACCTTCCTATACACCTAAATTGTAAACTCTAAAATTAATTTAAAAGCATAAATAATTCATCCATCTATAACTTCCTTTATACATGTACTAAGAGCTTTATAATTAAAATTTGACCTCATTTAAAGCAAAAATAATTTATAGATTTAAATAAAAAGTAATGAAGTCTGTAAATAATGCACAAAAATCTTTAAAATATTAATTTATTTTTATTTTGAGGACGATAAGTCACTTCAACGAATTTTGTCAGAGAAACCAATCAGTTCATGTAATATAACATTACAGGCGCAAGAAACGTGGCGAGTTTAAAAAAAATCGTTAAAGCCGCTTTCGAAAAAATTGCAAAAACCCTAAAAATCACAAGAATAAAGTCGCACTTCCAATCATTCGATTTTGACGAAATTCTTACACGAAAGTGCTAAGGTGGCTATAAACTTATATACATTTGGTTTTCGAGATATATTGATCACATACGTACACACACACACACGTACACATACACAGACCAATTTCTAAAAACATGTTTTTTGGACTCAGGGGACCTGAAAACGTGCATTTCCGCTAAAAACTGCACATCGAAAATTTTGACCGGAAACATGACTATACTATAATTTCATATACGTAAGAGAAAGTAAAAAGAAAAATTTTTAAATATGCAATTTTGTTGTGCTTCCTTAACATTCAAAACAAAATTTTATAATTAACTAAATTAGTTTGATGCCTACAGAATGACATTTTAAAATTATCTTAGCAGTTAATTTTAGAATTTCATTTGGTGCATTAAAGATACCCAGTAAAATATTATGTTTAGAAAACTTTTAGTAAGTTGTATTTACTGTTTCATTTAAACTAAGAAACTTAACTATTGGTGTCCTGATAATGATTTATAGGAGCTGAAATAGAATAAAATTGCTTTCTGATTTTATTTGACCCATTCTAACAAAACAAATATTTTGATGATATATCATCATATAACACATTATGTGTTAAAACGTTTTAAATCCACAAAAGTATTAAAAAGCTATTTGATAAAAATCAAATAAGATGGTAACGTACCGAACATAACCATAAAATAACTTTCTAATGATATATTAGAGCACAATGACAAATATTAAAAAAATACATTTTTTGCTGCCAATTAGAGACATTTGTCTTATTGTAATCCAGCTCTTTCCTTTAAACAAATTCTTAATTTTTTGAATTAAAGTTTCTACTTCGTGTTTTTAGGAGCAATTTGTTTAGAAATATGGTTTTTTAAACAATTTGATATTGTGTTTCTCTAAAGTTCAGTCCACTGAGTACGCTGCATTCTTGGAAATAAACTTTATTTATATGATCGTTTTATATAAAAGGTTAGTGCTCATGCACTTATTTGTTTCAGACTTAAAGTGTTCAAAGTGTTTATTATTGTCTTATTTCTTAAATTTCCGGTATTACACTAATTTGACGCGAACACGCGTTTAATTGTGGAAATTCTTTTAATCGCGCTTTTACGTTATTTTACTATATTTCAGGGCAATGTTACAAGTGGTGAAGAGGTTTTCTATTTATTAAGTTTACTAGATAGGGATGGATGCCTATACTAAGATTTTGAAAAACAGGAATGTGAAGAATAACATTTCGTAATTCAATTATTGCTTAGAATTTACAAGAACTTGTGAAAATAGAAAAAAATACGCATTACGTTCCTTGTAATTTGGGAGATAGGCCTCGTCGTCGCTGAGGCTGGTACAACCAAACCAGGTCATCGAATTAAAATCCTCTTGTTTTGGAACTTGCATCTAGTGGCATTTCATTCGACCACTGGCAATCTGGACGTTGTTGTAAACTCTTTCGTGAATTGAGTTTAGTTTTTTTTTGAAGACCCTCAGCATATGCATTTCCAGCAACCTCTTCCTCCCAGGCTTGCTGCCAAACCCCAAATCACACGGTAATCTAATTTCTTGCCCAAACAACGCTCTAGCTGGTGTTTCTCCTGTCGTTTCGTATACAGCTAATTGACGTGCCATCAGGAATAGATGTAAGTACTGGTCCCAAACCCTTTGATACTCTGAGGCAACTTTTCCCATGGATCTATTCGTCCGTTCTACCATTCCATCTGACTGTGTGTAAAAGCAATTGTTTTGGTTTTGAATAACTTCAACAGCTGGCAGAGGCTTTCGAACAAGGCCGACTCAAAATTTCTTCCTTGGTCTGAATATAATTCCAACTGAATCCCAAAACGGCTAAACAGCTCTTTTACCTAGGCTTCGGCCACTGTAACTGCTTCTTCATTAGGTAGAGCGTATGCTTCGGCCCATTTACTAAAATAGTCTATTGCAATCAAAATGTATTTATTTCCCGCTTCGGTTTCTGGAAATGGAACAGCTATATTGATGGCTACTCTTTCAAATGGACTATCTACATTATATTGCAGCATCGGTGCTTTTCATCTTCCCAACGGACTGATCCCAGATGCACATATTACACATTTTCGACACCATTTTTTAATATAATTCTTGCGGTTCATCCAATAAAATCTTTCACGGACCCTTTCCAGAGTTTTCTTTGCTCCAATATTCCCTCCCGAAGGACCATCATGCTACTGTCGTAGAATTTCTGATACTTTGTTTTTCGGAACCACCAATTGTATTCGTCTTTTACTTCCATCATTATTTTCCAGGGCTCTTTCTAAAAGGTCGTTCTGAACTTGTAAGGGGTTCTACTGGGACTGCTTTAACAATAGAATTAAATGAGGCAACTTTCTCCCCACCTAGTCTTCGACTTCATTCTTCCGTTTTAATAGTAGATCCAAGTCTGGATCGTTTTCTTGATCTTGTTTGAAATTATCTGGATTCCAGCCGTCGTTACTTACAGTGGTAGGGTTGATAAGAGTTTCTTCAACTGTTGACTCCAACAGAGCACAATGCTTGCAATATTCTGTACAAGGCCGTCTTGCTAAAGCGTCAGAATTTCTACGAATTTTTCCGGCACGATGCTCAACTTCAACGTCATACTTTGTAGCCGTTCAATCCACCTCGCTATTTGGCTTTCTGGATAATTAAACTGCAGGAACCATTTCAACACTGCGGATCAGCTTTTAATACGAAATTTCACCCGTAAAGGTATTTGTAAAAGTGTTCAGCAGTCTTTATCATCGCTAGTAATTCTTTACCCGTAACAGAATAGCTCCTCTTAGGTTTGGACAGCACTATGCTAAAATACCTAATTACTCATTTTCATCCGTCTTGAATTCGCAATAGCACTGGATCGATGCCAACGTGACTAGGATCGATATTTAAGACAAATCTTCCCTCTATTCTGGGGTAACTGAGTATGGGTGCCGTTATCAATGTTCATTGCTCCATAAATATGGCTGGTCTTCTTCAGTAAGTTTTGTAAGTGATTCTACAAATCCACGTACAAATCGACGATAGTAAGTGTATAACCTCAAGAAGCTTCTTAATTCCTGTTTATCTTTCGGTTTTAGCCATTCTCATACGGACTTAATTTTCTCTTGGTCAACTGCTTTAGAGACTACATGACGCGAGTATTTCACTATGTTTTGAAACAAGTTGCACTTTTACGGACCAAGTTGTAGATTTACACTTCCTAGTCTTTGGAATACCTCTTAGAGATTAGATGTGTTCGTCGAAGATTTTTCCAATAACTATGACATCGTTCAAGTATACAGATCTACTACGTTGGGGGTTCACACATTAAGATATGGAAATTAAAAATGAGGGCACTCGGGCCGGAGAATTCATAGGATTTTAGAAAAATCATGCGCGAATCTACAAGCATCTATCCGAAACGACTGTCTGTTCTGGATTAATCAGAAGCGCGTGACGTTACCTCACCATCAATTTCCTATAGTCATAGCGTTCAATTTGTTTTTGAAACAGCCAGAATTGAAAACGAGATTATCTGTATACAATAAATTGAAAGTAAATACAGTAAAGCGGAATTAGGATTAAATAAATCACAGACCTTGTAATTTTTAAAATATTTAAATTACACAAGCGTAACTACCGGTAAAAGCCAATTAACTTCCAAAGCACCGTTGACAGTATAAATAAGAAACGATCTATAAAAACTCAAAAGATGAATATTTTAGCTAGGAGGCTTAGAGATTAAAATTTGGCAGCTAAAAGATTAAAACCGGTTTTTAAACTTATCTCTATTTAAATACCAACCTTGTTCATTCGATATTAATACACATTGTACGCGGATATTGATAGAAATCAATCTTAATAGATGAGATTTATATAATGTGCACATTAAATTACCATGATGCCGATGAACTTAAATATATATGAATTACGGCTTAATTGGGGACAAACCTTTAAATGTCTGCAATTTAGAGTATTTTCAGTAGGATTGGATATATTCAATTCAATATGTTATGTTGATATACATATTGAATGATGAAAAAAGCTTAAACAACCCAATTGTTATGCTAGAACTAAAAATAAAGTTAGTTAGCGTCCACTATCCTGAAATGGAGCCCATTAATAACAAACCAATTTAATCAAAATTTTCACAAATATTAAATTCATTTTATAAAAGTGATATTATTAACTGTACAACCCGAAGGGACAGAATTGAAAATCTAATTAAATTTTTAAATCGTAGAGAAGTAAGAGAAACAACGTCATGTAATCTGTAATATTTTGAGTCGTTAGGACTCGAATATATTTGCAAATTGAGAAAAAGCCATGTTGATCATTTTAATCCCTTAAGTTCACAATATTACACTTTAATGTAAAATAAATTTGAAATACACTCAATAATCACCAATATACTAGTAACAGTACATTTACGAACGTTATAAGGACTATCCTTCTAATTCGACAAGGACGATCACCTTTTCTGATTTTGTTTTAAGTGATTTCGTTCTCAAGACTTGTTCTTTAGGCCGACATTTTATAGGCGAGTCTTTATCATATCCTAGCGAGAATCTTCATATTATGTAAATATTAATTATAATTCGGTTATTTAACCATATATATTTTTTTTACTTGGAAATTTTTTAAATATTTCAATTTCCCTTTAAGTTAACCTCATTAACATCTATTCTACTGAATGGATATACACAGTTCAACAATATAATTAATTTGCACAGAATGACATTAAATTACTAATATGATAAACTATAAGATAGATTTCACTAACAAATTAGAGCACGTCTAGTATTAAGAGCATTCCGTATACAGTTTGCATATGAATTTTTTGTAAGTGTCGGTATTTTAGATGTAAATTGTGTATACGTATAATATTACAACCCCTACTGCTTAAAAGCAGAGCTCTCAAAATTGTAGGAAATATTAAATAAAAATAAGTGTTAAGATAAACTCGCTTTTAGACTATCCCATTAGCATGCAGAACACGGAATATTTTCTTCACACACCGACCCTAAAACTCACGTTCTTTTGATCGTTACATGTGTACATAGTCTTTGCGAGGCCGTGTCTTACATTTTACATATGTCGGCCGCCACTATTCTTATAAAGACGAACTGCATATTGCATAGAAACCAACCACTCTAATGAAATTTATTGTAAATGTACTCGTATTACTTTGACTAATTAAGAAAATTCCCCTAAAATATTCATGATCATAATATAATCGGGTATGAGTATTAAACAACAATAAAAATTTACCCTAAAACATCAGCTGAAATGTAAACATACGCTCAAACAAGGGATAATATATTTGCAATGCAAATATGATAGTCTACATGTATTCAGTTACAGATTCTCACGTTATCTGCTATATATCTTTGGATTCCTGGATATTCGGGATGTAAATTATTTACTAATGCTTATCCTTTAGGAAATCAACTCGAAGGGATGTGCTATTTCAAAACACTTAATATATTGTGGTAATAAATTTGGCAAAATTTACTCCCAGAATTTATGCAGCAGTTGAAATTTGGGTTTATTTGTCTTTTTAGGGCAAATAGCTTTAAATACACATATTTTATTTATGTACCAGAATTTTAGAACCTATAAATGTCCGAGAAAATGTTCAAAACCACTGCTTTCTAATGAACCGCATGTACGAGGTGTGTTCATTAAATAATGAAACAACCCTATGTTCCTGTATACCTATAACTGCGGAGAGCATATTCAAGGTTAATGACATTGGGGCTTTCGGAAGCCTGACTTCGATGTCGTCAGGAATATTAGCCGATGTTAAAATCGAATAGCGTCTTAACTCAAATATCTTGAGAAAATTTTGAGTAGGATCTAGAAACAAGCAGATAATAGATGCACCGGATAACTCCTTCGTCAGCGATAATAAGCTAGTTGAAAGTGAAGGTAGTGCCGAATACTTTCGTTGACATTGTTGGTACAATCAAGTTAAACAGTTAATTAGCTGAGTTAGCTTAAAAACGACGCATAAATTCTCCTTCAAGACAATGCTGCGGCTCAAAATTTTATGGATATGCCACCACCTTTCTTGTTAGATTTAGATCGGTGCAACTTTTCTTATTTCATGCGGTTAAATAAATATTGGAGGGAGCTCATTTTAGACTGTCGGCGGGGTAAACCGACGTCGGAGGTCTTGAAGACCTGCATTAATATCCCTGACAATGGAAAATACGTATGCAAGGGTGCATAAATTCAGCCACACCTCGTACTCAAATAAAAAATGTGTCATAATAAATTACTGATTTAGGATTAGCGACTTACCCCTAAACAAAATGTTTACCTTGAAAAGTTAAACGTAGGATAAATAATAAACACCAAAACTGTCGCTTGATGTTTTCTTTACAAGGTCAAACACTTTTAGTCTGACGGGTGTTAAGTAATCGGAAAAGGTTAAATAACACTTCATCAAAGGCACTGTCCGCATTTAATACTGAACGAAGCTAGTAGCAGATTCCGTACCGCAAGGAGCTGTTGAAGCGATAACTTAAGAAACAAAACTTCACTGATCTTAGCGGCGATGTCATGGAGACAATAATCACAAAAGCGGGAAATTACTAAAAAGATGTATGGAAAGTTCATGGGAAGAATATAAATCGCGAGTTTTGCAAAATTAAAATTAAGGCGCACAATAAGACATGGTATTACATAATATATTACGTTAACCTTCATAGAAAAACAAGGTTGAAGACAAAAATCAAAGCTGTAGACAATAATTTGGCGATCCAAGACGAAAGCGCCAATTCTAAGTATATTTGTCCAGCACCATAATTAAAAACTCGAATTACTGAAAAGATTAAAGCCTTGAAAATATTACACGCTAATCTTACGAATGTCAATGCAGAATAGTTCACCAGCGTCAAAATTTTGTTCGTAATCGATTCCAAGGTTTAAGAATAATTAGCATAATAGAAAATACGTTTGGGACAAGAAATGGCAGATTTGAATTGTAATGTAATTAAAAGTTAGTAGCTAGTACCGATCATGTGAACATAGTGAACATATAAAACGTTTTCAAGTAATCAAGGAATGCTGCATTGAAAGAAGTCAAATCTTATAGGGGGCCACCAAGCCTGCATGTTAAAATCTGATAAACACGTACCACATCAAGCAGACCTTGATTAATGCATATATGATTGTAGCTTTTGTACCTAATGGAGGTGTAATTTAATATGTTGAATGTAACTAAATTTACGGTACCCAATTCGAGATCTAACTTATTTCAGCTCAATTATGATGTTATATATTTAACGTTGTATTAACGTGGTAATTCTAAATATAAATTCATAGTACAAGATCAAAAATCAAATAACAGACTGGGTAAACCAATCTAAATAAGCTAATTTTTGTTAAGAGTGTCATTTGCACCTTGATTTCTTCAGCGCTAAAAGGTATTGAGTAATATAGGCCAGTGAAATTAGCAGTAGAATTATAGCAGCCGTACTTTAATCAACGAACAGGCAATGACTGATCAAATAAATGGGTACGTAGTGTTCACACTGAAGTTGTAATGCAGGAGAAAAATCTTATAAATGAGGCATGCTATAGTACAAAATTCGCAGAAATCGTTGGGCTACAGCATCCATAGATACAGAGCTTCTTGAAGATGTAAGATGAATTTGCGAAAGCGGCGAATGGTTCCTTACAAATACCTATGAATATTAAGAAAATATTTCAAAAACATTGCGGTGGCAGATGGATACATTCAGAAACCCCCCCTCCCTCCTCCTAAAAAAAGGAGATTAATCATAATGGTACCTTCCATTAATACTTACATGCGAAATAATACCCCTTCACGTTGAGATTCAACAAAGCAGTGACCTTCAAATTAACCTCGAGGTACTTATCACGCCTTGGAGCTGCTAGAGCTCTTCTTCTTCAAAGAGTCGTCTATAGAGGCTTGATCATCGGTCGACAAGGAGATGTCCAAGCGAGTCTTAAAAACTATTGTGGTATAGAGCCTTAATCAGCGAGTTTTGTTAACAAAGACTGCCTTGAAGAGAAGAAATGATGAAATGTTTCAGCTTTCAACTCATGGTTAATCAAAATGGGATTTATACAAGGATTGATCTAGACACACCTCAAGAAGTAGTGTGTACTGTTTCCTCTTAGTAAGGGAAAATGTGTTCGGTACCTAGTTTAAGTGTATTCCCTTTCTTATGAATAATCCCGCAGCACTGCATAAAAGTATATTTCATATTACTTTAAAAAAGAGCGAAAGAATTCGAAATAAAGACCAGGTGTGCCAAAGGAATCCGACAGTCTTATAATGAATAGTACGAAGTCGTTGTATTTCGTAGAACAGCGGTTAGAGTGGGAATGGCATCGGTAGTAGATGCCATTTCAGTAGTTATAGAGCAGTGGACAGTGAACATCACTACACAGCGTCTATTTCGCGCGCATTTCACGGTTTTGCTCCATGCCGTAATATAATTAAGTTACGAGTTCAAAATTTTCGTCGATCTGCATCAGAAACGAAGGTTAAGCCGCCAGGAATGCGTAGCACAGATCTAACACCAGCAAATAATGAGAGGGTACGAACAGCGCTTCAGAAAAGTCCACGTAGTTCAGCTAGGCGGCAAGCAATTACTCTTAAGACCTTCTAAAACAACAGTATTTTGCATAAGTACTTACGTTTTCATCCATACAAGTTAGCAGTAGTTCAAGAACTGACTACTGGAGGCTTTTTAAACAGTCTAAATTGTCGCAATCAACTTCTGCAACTTTTTGATGAAAATACAAAAAGTGGCTTAATTATGTATGATGAAGCGCATTTTGAGTTATCTGGCTGTGCAAGTAAGCAGAATTTTTCCTACTGGTGTTCATAAAATCCCAAAAAACTCCATCAACTACCTCTTCATAGTCGCAAGGTTACTGTTTGGTGCGGAGTGGCGCGATTCAGTATAATTGGCCTCTATTTTTTTTGACAATGATGCAGGAAATACTATCACGGTCAATTCGCAACGTTATGTGGAAATCTTAAACAACTTCTTGGAACCAGAGCTTCGTCGATAGAATATTGATTTAAACACTGTATGGTTTCAACAAGAAGGCGATACAGTGCATACAGCACGAGTGTCAATAGCTCAACTGCGAGAAATGTTTCAAGGAGCAGTCATTTCGCGGAATGGAGATGTTCCTTGGCCAGGACGGTTTTACAACCTCACAGTTTGTGACTATTGGCTATGGCTTATTTAACGAGACCACATACCATTTAGGAATTGAAAGAAAACATTCGCAATGAAATTAGTGCAATTCCGATGGGTATGTTAGAACGCGTGATAGGAAATTTGCGAAACCTCTTGGAACAGTGTGTACGCATTAAAGGACGTCATTACAGCGAAATTATTTTCCATAAATAAAATGGCAAGTAATACATTTTCAATTACTTGTATGTGAAAATAAATATCTTGACACATAAATTTGTAGTTGCATATTAAAAATCGCCAGGTTCTCTTGGCGCACCCTCTACCATTGGATGCAGTTTAAATAATTGTAGTAATTTTGTAATCTTGATTTGAATGTGCAAGGATAAGGTAATAATTTACATAAACGTTAGCAGACACGGAAACGGCGCACTATGGAAAATCGAGGTCTGTTTCGGATCAAAAATCGATAACTTTTTATTTCTAATGATAAAGTTGTGAAATTTTGCACAAATGTAAAGTAG
>JAHWXV010977278.1:0-10772 GCA_024586415.1 Phrixothrix hirtus | reverse complement strand
TGTAGGGAATTTGTTGTTAATATTCGGCAACGTGTAAGTTTGGTTGCCTATCAATTTTGGTCACGTGGGGTTCGGGATTAAATGAAGGCACAGTATAAGCATGATGTAATAAATTAACCTATATAAAAATTTGATACATATTATTACATACAGTTACTTACAAAAGTCACTGGATAGCAGTATATAAATATCTGAAATTGCATTTTTTAAACTGAGCAAAAAAATATATTCAAGTTAATTTATGATTAAAGTAATATTATACCAGACCAATTAGATTGTAAAGAAAAATTTTCGCTTGAAATATTTATGATGTGATAAAATAAACAAAATGTGTTTATAGTTAAAAATTCACCTCACAAAAGTCACTAAAATATTGAAATTTCCCTATTATATACAGGGAACGCATCTAAAAAGTACCAAACAATACCAAATTGGGTAGTTTTATATGTTTGACAATCAATTTACTTAACTCATTTAACAAGAAAAATGGCACGAAAAGAATCAACATTAGAAATTCACAAATAAATAAGTAATCATTTTAAAGACAAAAAATAGTTAGGCAAGTTAGTAAATTTGTGAAAAGAAGTTCATTAACAGTGCATGATATCATTACAAAATATAAATTGGAAAAACAAATCAAAACAAACGTCGATCTAGATGTCCTAGTTTACTTACAGAAAAAGAAAAACGAAAAGTTAGAAGAAAAGTAGAAAAAATTCCAACTTGAGTGTACCTCGAGTTACCAGTGAATTAGAACTTAATATAGGAAAGTTTATTCACCCAAAAATTGAACACAAGGTGTTATGAGAACACAATAATCATGGTAGTTCGACACGGAAATATGTTTTATATAAATGACAAAAATCGTAAATCTTAACTATTACGTGCAAAAACATGAAAAATTATGATCTTGAATACTGGAAAGCTATAATCTTTATAGATGAGAGTAAGGTAAATATTTTGGAAGTGATGGTTGAACAATGGTCTAGAGAAAACTGAATGAGGCTTTGAAAAAGGAAAATCTTATTCATACCAATAAACATGGAGGAAATAGTTTTATGGTTTGTGGTTGCATGTCTGCTAGTGCTGTGAGTAATTTAGTTTTCATCGATTGTATAATGGACAAGAATGTCTATTTAGATATTTAAAGACACGTTTAAGATCTAGTGCCGAAAAAATGGGACTGTTAAATAACTTTAAGCTTTATCAAGAGAACGATCCCATGCACAAAGCTCTCGATAATCTGCTTTGGCTTCTGTACAATTGTCCGAAAGTTATTGACACATCAGCACAGTCACCTGACCTTAACCCAATCGAACATCTTTTGGAGGAATTAAAATGCAGAATAAGAAAACATACGATATCCTCAAAAATAGATTTAAAAAGAATACTTCAACAGGAAGTGCAAAATATTACTCTAGAAATAACGTTTAAATTAGTAGAATCGATACCACATGATTACAGAAAGTTATTCAAGCAAAGGTAATCCGAAAAAACATTAATATTAATTAATTTCCTTATTATATAAATTTGTTCGATGACTTTTGTGAGGTGAATTTTAAACTTCAAAATTGTTTTTTTTTATTGTATTGTATTATAAATACTTTAATTAAATATGTTACTGCGCTGTATTTTATGTATGATATAATATTATCTTTACCAACAATTGTTTTCATTATAGTCTTTTTCTCAGTTTATAAACCAGGCTTCTGTTTGATTGGTATGCTGCTGTCTGATAACTGTATATTGCCTTCATTTCAAAACTTCCCACCCAAAATAACTCTGAATCCACAGTAGATTCGATATTTAGCAAAAATTTAACCACTTTATTGTCCTTGATAATAAAGATCGATATTTTCAACATTGCATTTGTTTGAATTTATTAGAGCTCAGGCATTTCTTCTTCAGTTATCAAGTTAATTTAAAGTTCTTGATGGTGTTTTAGATTTTTGGTTTTTTACAAAAGCTTTTTCTCTTCTGATTAATAATTATTTTTTATTTTAGCAGCATTAAACTCCATATTTAGATTTTGATCTATATGCACAGGATGTATCAAAGCGTCTGCAAAATATTTTAAGGGAAGATTCTTTATTGAAAATTAAAAAGGTTTTTCATATAATTTCTTTTCTTCGCCTTCTCCTTGCTCTATTAACCCTTCAACTAGTACTCCCAAACTGAATTAATTACTCTTTATACATTTTTGGCAATGACAAATTGAATTCATGATCACTTTTAGTGTTGCTATCACTATGGTACACCCAAATTGGAGTCATGATTTTATTTAGAATATTTATCACTTACCGTTTGATGTCGAATGCAACTTGTTATCTATGTACAAGCAATTTGTGGCAATAACCTATCAGATTCATGATTTATGTACTACTACTATTAGTTAACTGGCAATCCCGAGTGGGAGTCATCTCAATAAAACAAGTTTCTTTCTTATTGCATATGCTGCAAATTAGGTTATTTGCTATTGTAATTACACATATTTTAAAATTACATAATGACTAATAAAAAACTAAAGCTAAATGACAGAAAATTGGAGTCCATAGTGAATGATATAGATTTAGATGATAATAGCAATGTTAGTGACATATATTCAGAAAGCAATTCCAATGCAGTACTAAATAAAATTTTAAATTAAAGTGGCAGTAAAAGTTTATTTAGTGAATCTGAAGGTAGTAAGCATAGTAATTAAAAAGAACAGAAATTCTTGGAAATTAGGTCAAAACATAAATCGTGGTCCTTTTGCTTTTGTAGGATGCAATGGAATAAAAGTCCAAATACAAAATAAGAATGATCCTAAGAGTTTCTAAATTAATTTTTAAAATAGTAAGCAAAACTAATAAATGTGCATTAAACTATATGCTAAATAATACGAAATTCTTAAATGGTCAGAAACATTCAAGCACAAAAATTTGGCAAAATACAAATGATACAGTAATCAATGGTTTTTGTAAACTTCTAATTAATTAGATAATAAATTATTATAATCAAAATTCACAAAAATAGAAATTTAAGATGATAAAGAAATTTATGTTTTATTTATTTTAATTATTTGAAAACCCCAAAATGAACAAAGTAAGCATAGTGTTTGCAATAATTTAAAATCTGCCATACTAGAAGCAGTTATCAGATTTTATCGCCGCAGCAAAAGGGTTAAGGTTGAAGGATGATCCTTCAAATTTAATCACTGATAAAGTTTAATAATAATGAATTTATTTATTAATTGATTTACAGTGTTTTCTTTAAATATGTCATTTTCAAACCAACAAAAAACATACATTTTTAGAATCTTACTTCCGCACTGGTATGAAAATAGATGGTAAGTGAAAATATTCTATCCTTGAATGCATGGCTGACATTCAGATTTTTCCATTTCACCAAAAACTTTCTATAATGTACTGAAATATGTTGTTGAATTATTCAGAGAAATGGGTATTGGATAAAAACCAGATACTGCACATCCCATAATACAAACTTAGCAAAATATTATGACAGTACATAAAATTGCGATTAAAACTCCTCCAACTTCAATTCAAAGTATCTCTTGGTAAGTAATTTTTCCGAAGATACACACCAATTAGTTTTAAAAAAAATTAAATCTATATGATGTAATGGTTTGGATAGGTAAAACTCTTCACTACGTGATTCCACATTATTTTCTGAGTAAAAAAGTCTAATAAAAATTTTCCCGTAGATGACTCCTTCATAAGGTATAAACCATCTAAGTACACAAATCAAACCGCTAATAAAGATAATTCAGTACACCAGAAATTAAAAATCTGCATTTATATTGGAGTTTCACAATATGTACGAGGGCGGTCTGATAATTAACCGGTTTCCAAAAGATGACGCCACTGATCACCGAATGTATACCATTACTGTCAAATACAATCTGTTAGTAGGCTCCATCTAAATTTTTAGCATTATATGTCATTTAGTTTATGTTTGACAGCCATAAAAAGCGAACAACTTGTGAATGTGTTAAAATAATGGATAAAAACGAATTTTGCACATTGATTAAGCATTATTTTTTACGTGGAAAAACCACGAAAGAAACAAAAAGAAAAGCTTGATAAATATTGTAGCACATCTGCTCCAGCGTATTCAATTGTGCTTTATTGGTTTGCACAATTTAAACATGTTCCTCATGCACAATTGATGAACATTGTTCAGGCCAGCCAATCGAAGTGATCACCAAAGAAATGATTAATAAAATCCATGCTATCATTTTAGAGAAGATTATTATGTAGCATTACTGGACCGATTACACATTGAAATAAAGAAAAAATGACCACAATTGGCAAAAAAGAAAGTGCTTTTTTATCATGACAATGCACCAGCTCTGGCATAATGGAAAACTCAACAGAAATTGGATGAACTACATTATGAACTGCTTCCACATCCATCATATTCTGCTAATCTAGCTCCCTAAAACTACTTCCTGTTCCCAAACCTGAAAAAATGACTTGGTGGAAGAAGATTCAAATCAAATGAGGAAGATGAATAGGAAACTGATGCATATTTTCGAGAACTTGATAAATCATACTACAAGGATGGCCTAATGAAATTGGAAAAACGTTGGACTAAGTGTATCGAGCTAAGAGGAGACTATGCCAGGAAATAAAATGAAATTTTGAAGAAAAGGTTATGTTCTCATGTTTAAACTGGCTATTTATCAGACTGCTCTCGTACAAGTATTTGCATTAATTTTCAAAGTGTTACACTTATATATGAACAAGATTTTTAATCCTCAGGTTGCACCTCTTTGAACATTTTTAAAATATGGCATCAATGCATGAGTTTTTCAAGTATAAAATTCGAACGCCTAGATCTCACTGTCATAAAATTTCCATTCTCATTTTGAAATCATTCCTTCCTTCATAGTTTTTCCTGTGGAGATTGATTTCAATTTTTGCATCATAGATTACACTTTTCCTGAGTTTGCTAACATGTACATGATCTTTGGAGAATGTCATGGAAATTGCCTTGCTGCTGCAGCTCTATATGCTGAATGGCATCCTACCCGATGGCATCCCAATCATATGGTTTTTTGCAGACTAGATAGAAGACTAAGAGAAAGAGGTATCATTGTACCAACAGGACACATAGATGGTAGTCATCGGTGACAAGCATGGATAGCAGACTTAGAAGAACAAGTTTTGCAGTTAACAGAAAATCATTCTGGAAGCAACAAACGTGGAATTACACATCTTGTGGGAGTAAGCCACTTCACAGTTTACCAGATTCTGAAAGATGACCACCAGCATTTGTATCATTATCAGCAGGTCCAAGCACTATTACCAGAACACTTTCTCTCATGGATCCAATACTGCCAATGGTTGGTGAATCAGGTACAAAATGATGTTAAGTTTGTACCGAATATTATGTGGACCAAGAAAGCAACATTCACCAGAGATGGGATTTTCAATTTGCGTAACAACTATCAATGGGCAAACGAAAATCACATGTTACAAGAGAAATACATAATCAAAGGCGGTTTAGTGTAAATATTTAGGTATACAAAGGGTAATGTGGTTGCAGGAGGATGAAGCTCCTGTCCACTGGGAAATCGCAGTTAGGGAATGGCTAAATAATAAATTTCCAGGAAGATGGATTGGTTGGGGTGGTGCTGTATCATGGCCGCCCCATTCTCCAGATTTGACGCCCTTAAATTTTTCTTTGGAGTATGATGAAGAATGTAGTATACCGAACACCAAGTTAGAATTTGAACGAGTTGCATAACAGAATAACTGAAGTATTTGCGATAATTAATGGAGATATGCTAAGTAATTTAACCTATAGTATCTTTGACCATGCCACACGATGCATTAATAATCATGGTGATCATGTCGAACATTTGTTGTGATATTATTTTTGATTGTAACTTGATTAATAAATCGAAATAATATTTAAGAGCTTATTTCTGACCTGAATTCCAATTATTAATTATCTTAATTACCTATAAAATAACTACTACTACGTTCTCACTTAATTTTGTAGCAACAATCATGAAAGATGGGATAAAATTTGTTTGAGAATATTTATCATTGGGTTTCAATGATTAAGCAATTAGGACCGTAATCAGTATTGTATGTAATCATAGGCTTCCCTTGAATTTGCTTCTAATTTGGACAGTGTTGCCAGATTTACATTTCTAAAGGTGTTAATATCTACCTGAAGTAGTCATCTACAGGAAAGTTGTTATTAGACTTTTTTACTCGGAAAATAATGCGGAATCACGTAGTGAAGAGTTTTACCTATCGAAACCTTACACCCTGTATAATTTTGTTTCACTGATGAAACCTACTTCTACTTTTCTAGGTACAGGATGTGGTCAGCAAACAATCCACTTTTTTTGTCAATATTACATTATATCCATAAAGAATAAGTATCTAAATTGGTAAGGATCGCCAGAGGTTGATAGGACTTTTATATTTACTGCACAAAAATATCGTAATGGAATTATTATACAGTTTATTCATCAGCTGGATGAAGCAGAATTACATAGACTCTTTCAATGGGACTGTGCAGTCATCAATTTTTAAGGGAACTCTTTGAAGACAAATTAATTAATAAGCAAAAATATTTAAACACCATATCCTCTGTGATTTGAGTGTTTTGGATTTTTTTCTGTAGTCTCATCTGAAAAACTTTACTTTTAAAACACCTGTTAACAATTTGAAACAACTTACCAATTGAATAACTGAGAAGTGTGCAGAATTGAATAATTCTCTTTGGATTATCAAACATATTTATAACAAACTTAAAAATGTGCCCAAAAGTGCCTTGATGTAAATGGTGAACATTTTAAGCACTTACTGTTTAAGTTATTCAGTTACATTAAAATAACATAAATGTCATTTCCACGTCATTTTCATAATAGTGCCTAAAGTATTAAACTAATTAGAAATTTAAATGATCACAAATTATGTGCTCGAAATAACAATATATTGTTTGCTTCTATTTTGTGGCGGAGGCTTCAGTTTGCAGAAATTCCTTTGGCCCTCTTGCCCTCAATCGCTAATATCATTTTGCTATGCTTACCAGAATTTTGTTGAATTTAGAGAAGTTTCACTCCCAGTAGAAATTTTTTAACATGCCGAACATAGCATTGACGTGTGACCTATGAATTATACATTATATTGAATTTGTGATTTGTTCGTAGGCAAATCTTCAAATTCGTGACAACTTTTACCTCCCATCTTTATGTGCAGATTAATAAAGTTGTTTATTTGCCACTATTAATTTTAAACAGTTAACAAAATGGTACCAAGCTGACTTTTCTAATGTTACACATAAGTTACATTTTATTACATATAAAAGAATTCCACTTATATAAATATAAGCAAAAAAATTAGTGAATTGAAACGAGTGAATTCTCGCTTCGAATAACTGCTCTGAATCAGACATATTTGCTATTTTAACAAATATTTTCCATTGGAGAAACCACTGTTAGTTTATGCTTACCAAATTTAAAAGCTTTTGCCTAATGCATTTTGAATTTATTGGTTACAAAAGAGCAATAAAATTTTTGAAGAAATGGCCGCCATATTGAAGAATAGTTTGTCCAAACACTATTTGACTGTATATATTTAAATGCAAGGTGTTTCAAGAGAAATCTGCTAAACTTTTTGAAAGTGTTCCTTGAGTGATTTTAAACAAAAAAGTTATATTGATATAGGTTCAATTAGGAAAATTAAAAAAATTACAGCCTACAAAGAAAAATTCATACTTTTGAAAATAAAGGTTTTTATTAAAAAAATAAATTATAAATCTAATAACATAATTTTACACTAACTATAATAATTGTTTAAAATGGCCACCTGCTACTTTAATACACATTTAATCTTGACATAATAGAATACTTGTTGCATTGTCCAATACCTCAGGAGTTTGACAGATTTCAGCAGCAGCATTAAAAATTTGTCGAAGTAGAACTTATTAATTGTTAATCGTTTCTCTAGACCACTTCCTTCATGTGTCACCAAAAATAATATTCAAATGGATTAAGGTCCGGTAAACTAACAGGCCAAGCATATGGCCCTTTTCTACTAATCCAACGATTGGGATAACCATGATTAAGAAAATCCATTACAACATGATGATGTGGTGGATGAGCACCGCTGTAGAAACATCCTTGCTCAGATTAATATTTCTGAAAATAAAAGTAATAATTGATGTAAATTGGCAACTAAACATGTTGCTTATCAAACAAACAACTAATTGCTTCTTTCGATGACTTGCTAACATATAAATTACTATTTTTTAATCTCTTTTAATTAATTATCCAATTTTAAAAATAATTTTGGTTGTTATCCCAAAGAGGGATTCAATCACAACCCAAAATATTGGTATTTAAAAATAAATTATCTAACATATAAATAGTATACTAAATTAAGTTACTAGATTTCTAATCTACTTTTAAGTAAAAACATTTATTTTTCAAAAGTGTGTACATATTTTTTTTAGTAGGTCATAATTGTTTAAAATTTTCCAACTCAGACCTATATTGATGCAATATTTTTTGTTTACAATCACTCAAGGACCACTTTTTTAAAATTTAACAGATTTCTTCCGAAACACCCTATATATTCATTCACATCATGGTGTAATTAAAAAAATACGTAATCTTGAAATTTTTTCATTTAACCTTTTCCCTTTGACCGATTGCCATCAAAAGTTGTTCAGTTTGAGAAAACCTTCTATAATGTATAACTCTCTATTTTTAGTTACCATCGATGAAATGATCACGGATATTTTTTTAATTCTGCCATATTGGAAAATAACTCCATAAAAAATATGCCACTGTACACACTTTAATGTTCTTTCACATAGTCTAATGAAATATAATAATTATCTAGAAACATTTTTGTCTCGCCCTCTATCCTTCTTATTTCATTTGACCCCTTTTATCCATCACCAGCAACAGATTTCAACACAAATGACCCTCCTTTAGTTTGTACTCTCCAAATTTGTAACCAATTTGTTAAATCATTTTACAGTTATATTGAATAAAAAATTGCAATAAACTGACAACAAACATCATACTAAAATTGGTATGAACATGTTTGAAGGATCACAAAATGCAAGATCTGTTGAACTAAATACATGTACAATTTAGAACCATTCTAATAACTTCCCTATAAAAATGTATATCACGGAAGTTAAAAATGGTTGGTAAGAATTGTGAAATAGTGTTAAATATAGAGATTAGACATCTAAAATCACTAATTTGTAGTCCATTTGCATTTATAGTTTGATTACATATTACCTGTGTCTTTGTTTACTCTATACTACAAGTGCCTTTTAGTTATCATTCTGCTTCACTTTCTACCATTATAATATATACCCTTCTTTGCTTTATTTCTTGGGTCTTCTATTTTCAATCTGTAGAAATCCTATCAAAATGATTTCACAGAACATGCTATAAAAATAGTTAACCGGTGTTCAAAAAGCAAATGTCGTAAAATGTTATATTATACTTTATGTGCACATTTCTTATTATTGTATTTGTAAAATTAATGTGACAATACATAATATTACTAGCTGTAGCAGCTAGAATGTCAATTAATATCAAGCTCTGAACACATACTGCATTCAAGTCCGTAGCAAAACTTTACTTTAAAAATAGTGACATCTCTCATAAAATTTTAATGTTATGGAGGTAAAATCACAGAAATGAACAATGTAGTGTATTCATTTAATTTGCTGAACTATAGGGATCAAAATGGAAAAATTTCATAGTAGTAAAATAGTGGGTTATATTGCAACTTTTTCATATTACACCTTTACAAGTACTTTGTCAGACTTTAATAACATTATTATGTTTTTATTATTTCACTTTATATATTAATTATCACAACAGCATAAAAAGCAGTTACATAGTCCAAAAGATTTGAAATATTAATCACAATTGATCGCATACTTCTACCCACAATTGAGAGGTAGCAGATAGTTTTAGTTGTTATTGAGGCTTAATGAAATAACAATCACTATAAAATTGTTAATTTTACATGTTTATATGTACATAACTTATTTTTGCCTACAGAGCATTCCGAAATTAACTAGCATCCTTTTTCACAGTAATTAATGAGCTTGTTTAAAAGTGAATTTGCTAAAATAAATCTTCTATCACGATAAAAAGATTTTGATAGATTTAATGGTTTGATGATTTATTCCGAGCCTGTAAAACAAAAATGTGATAGAATTAAGTAGGTATATTTATTGAGCATTGACCAAATATAATATACCTGTGTTATACATAAATGTTTGTTTACTTGATTTGGTTAAGTTTATGATAAAAAGCGTTTTAAAGATATACTTTTAAGTGATTGTGTACTAGTTAATTACAGAGAAGGGAAACTTACTTAGGTAAATACATCCAGTTAGTTTATTGTGTAAAACAAAGACCTTTGGTATACAACCAACAGATGAGTACTCATTTATCATTTGTATCAGTTTTTTCAATATACAATCCCCCACAAAATCTGGATGTCCTAGTTGTTGTTCAGAGGTCAGTACTACATACTACTTTTGAGTATTGCTCAAAATGTTATTAAAGTTTATTGCACATATGTTTGCAAGTTATGTTTTAGTTTATTATATTCTTTTTAGAAGAAACTTCTTAGTTCGCTTAAGATGATGTTACTACCTACCTGACATTCCCCTTAGGTTTCATAAATACTCTAAATGACCATGTGCATATTCTAGATAATATATATATATATATATATATATATATATATATATATATATATATATAT
>JAHWXV010977029.1:0-14993 GCA_024586415.1 Phrixothrix hirtus | reverse complement strand
ATATATATATATATATATATATATATATATATATATATATATATATATATATAATATATGTGTAATATATAATATAAATTAAATATCAAAACAGTGAATAAATTACCGTAAATACTAAAATGAGACAAACATTTTATGACAAGTTTAAGAAGACAACTACTTTCAGGTACTTGATCATGAAGTAAAATATTATATTTTATTAATTTATGTTGACTAATGTAATAATCTTTAGCATCTGATATTTCATTTTTATTTTGTACCAGCAAAAAATAGGTTTCGAGATAGATTTTTTAAACCATTTTTTATACCACAAGTTTAACAGTTTTTCCACAATTTTTTGAATGCTTAGAAAAATGGCAATTGAAGATCTGAAATACTTTCTGGACATGGTGAAGTATATTATTTTAAAATTGTTAGTAGTATAATAATTGCATCATATTAAATATTCACCAAATGTATTGTTGTGGTTAAAATTGACCGAAAACCACAAATATATTCATTTCAATGTAAACCCGAATTTTCCTTCTTTAATTTCAAACACTTTTTTTCAAAAATTCAATGTCAATTTTATATTTTAAACCATACTTTCAAATTGTCAAAATTTTAGTAGTGTTGCAGTAAATTTGCATCTTCAAATATAAATTCTTGTAGATCAATTTTAGATGCTTTTTTATATTATTTTCAATGCGAGTATTTGCTCATAACTATAATTTAGCAAAATTTCATTGGCACAAGGCATGGTTCTATACTACAGGTTAAACGAAATAAGTAAATTTGAAAATTACAATAAAACAGAAATATCAAATAACAAAAATGTAAAATATGGAATAAGTTAACAAGGTGTGATGTTGTTTCTTTAAATTCTGAATTTTATCAGTTAAATTCCTGAATAATGACTTGTTACCATAAATCAACAAATATTCTAAATCCTAACTTATTTACCTCACAGATATTCAAATAACATTGAAGTTTTATCATACTTTTGGCCAGTTTTCCTTTAAACTCTATTTTACCTTGCTTGAACACCTCTTTGTGGGTGCTTCCTTTTTATTATATTTTTCTATTTTTGTTCTCTCCAATAAATCTCGTTTATGTGCAATCCAAATCTAAAGATTTAATGATTTTGTTCCTGTTCACTTTCTCTCTTAATTTAGTTAGCTGAAAGTAAATAAAACTCTTTGCTTGCAATGGTCATCTTAGATACTGATACTTAATTCATTCTTTGCTGATGACAACACTCTTTAGATATTTAATTATCCCCAAATCCCATCATCTATCACTTGTTCATTCACCAGTATTTATTTTATTTTTCTTCTTTGCTCGGGTAATGTTTCCGAATTACTATTTTTAGGTTTGGTCTCTTGCCAGTATTTATTTTATTCTTTCCTCCAATATGTTTTTCTTCAATCAAATTTGAAATCTTTATATTTGCTCATACACTGATACCTATTTTATTTTCTTTCAAAACTGTTTTTTCTTCAATCAAATTTCAAATCTTTACGTTCAGTCACTTACTGGTATTTATTTAATTTTTTTACCTGAACTGTCTTTCTTGTTCCCTGGAAAACCCTCCTTTAAATTTTCTTACTTCTGGGAATTCGATTTTTACTATTAATTTGCCGATATCATCACCATGTATTTTCTATCTTTTTATGGTAACTTCCATTTTTCATTTCTCCTCGTTACTTAACAGGTAATTTTTGTAATTTTTCTTTTAATTTCGCTTTTTCTTTAAATGAATTTTTAAACTATCAAATTGCACTTTTTTCCTTGAACACTGTTTCCTTTGTAAAACTGCTCTCCGTTTAGATAAAATTTTTAATTTTAATATGTTATATCACATTAGACTTCTCTATTCTTTCAAAATTTATTAACTTTCAGAACCCGATTAACCAATTAAAAATTTTCCTTTTTGGCCTTTAAAATTAATGAAAACATCCAGGTGTTATGATGAATCCTTAAATTTACCACAGAAGTATTTTTTAAATGGACAAGGTCCCTTTATTAAATCTTTATTTTCACTTTCTGATATTTATAATTTTTTCAAGTTTAATAAATTAGTATATACCAACAGCTTGGGTTTACAAATAGGCTACCCATCATCGCCAATTGTTGCAGATATATTACTAAATAAATTTAACTTTATCAATATTTAAATTGTTTAAGGATCATATATTATTTTATTACAGATATATGGATGATATACTAGCTCTTTTTAAAAATACAAAACATAATTCTATACATTTTTTAAACTTTTACATCTGAAATTAAAATTTAGCTACAAACTGAGAACAAATAATAGGTACTATTTTATTTTTAAATTTATAAATTCTAGCCATAAATAATGAAATCGCTTTTCAAATTTATTGCACACCTTCCTTTACTAATTATTTTATTCCTTTCAATTCTTTTCATCCTTGCTATAATAAAATTGCAGCTTTTCATAGTCTGTTTCATAGACTTTTAAACATTCCTACAAATAACAATAATTTTAATAATTTATTTAATATAATAAAACAATTATCAAACATTAATAATGTTCCAATTTCAATTATTAATAAGATAATTAATAAATATCTTTACAAGTTTAATTTGATAAGTGTAACATCCTTAATATTAATTAAAAATGAAGCGATAATGAGGACTTCTATTTCTTATCTTGCAAACATTTCTAAAATACAAAATATTTCTATTAGTTTCAAAAACCTCATTAATCCTACATAATGTTTTTGTTCAAATAAAGACCCTACTAATTTATTAGATAAATGTGGCGTTTATTTATTATCATGCAATTATTATCCTTGTAATAGTCTTAAAGCAAAATACTTGGGTATGTCAGGTCTTTCTTTTGCCATTTTTCTGAGCAATCCAAAAATTACACCAAAATCATTAATGCTTGTGATGTAGCAAAATTTGCAGTTTATTTTTTAAAAACTTCTATTTTTCATAGAAAATCCTTTTCCTAGCACAAAATAAATATGTAATATCAGTTGCTGAAAATTATTGCATTAATTAACATAAATTATTAAAAAATAGTATTTAACTTAATGAACAGATTCCTGAAACTAGCTCTTTTCTTAAATTTGTTTAAAGTTTGGATACGACACATCTGTTAACTTTTGAAATTTCAAAAATAGAAAACGTTAGAAGAAGTATTCCGGACTACATGAAACTTAGTAGTCTATAAATTAGTACCCAGAAGAGAAATGATACTCTTAATAGAGAGTTTTAGGGTATAGTCAAAGTTAAAAATTAATTAACCAAATTTCTATCAACAATGCAGTCTTAAAGAAAAGACTGCATTGCTGATAGAAATTTGGTTAATTAATTTTAACTTTGACTATACCCTAAAACTATCTATTAAGAATTCGTTTCTCTTCTGGGTATTAATTTATAGGATATAAAACATTAGGTTACAATTAAACAAAATATAATCTAAATTTATCTAATATTAATTTGTGAATAATATACACAACTGATTGAAAGTTGTTCCGACATGTTACACCAATAAACTTTTGCTACATTATATTTTTATACGTATATTTGCTTGAAAATATATTGGTAAGTACAATTCATTCTGATTAAGTCTAATCTAGAATGTAATTACCAAAACTCTTGGTTATTTCTCTATTGAGATTTGTTTTGCGTCACCTGCCTTCCATAAAGTGGCTGCCTTAATTAACAGTTACCTAAAACCCTTTTATTTTAATGGTGATATGACATCATAGTTGGTAATTTAGTGCCAACACCATTAAAAAGAATAAAATAATTTGTTATGGAAGTTCCAGTTACATTTTCACATCTTGCGTAGTAGTGGTTGCATGGTAGCCAGTAATTTATTTACGAGTTTGATGTTATTATAATGAAGGTTATTTATTTAATTTAATGCATAAAAATTAAAAATGCAATTTATTATTAATTTTAAATAACATCAACAATATTTATTTACAACTGCAGGGTTATGTTTACATGTTTTGCATTAAGGATATGGCAGTGTTGCTTATCTAACATCGTATCACCATTAGAATAAAAAGCCTATATCTAATTTATTCAAAAATAAACTACAAGATTTTTCCAAATTGCACCAAAAGCTATCACAATTAAACATCATCTTGGTATTATACCTCATTTCATTTTGGGTTAATATGTAATTGCAAATTATATGTACAACATATACATAAATAAATGGATAAAACTTATAGATTTTCTGTTGTTGAATTTTTATAACGAGTTTGGCTTGCTGCATTACACCAGTGCGTGTATATCGGTAGTTTTCCTTTTACAAAAAAAGTACAATATTTTGTAGTTTTCCTAGTTTTTATACTATTTTTTATGAATAGAAAGCAGCTAATATGCACCTCACCCATGCAATCAGCAAGTCAAACTCGCTATTAGTTTTTATAAAAACAGTAAGTACCTATTTGAAATTAGAAGATATCTTTATCATTTATATACATATATAAATCTTTGCTAATATGTATAAGTACCTTATAAAATTTTGTGTACCAGATACAAGGGTTGGCTCTAATTTTTAGATTAAAAATAATTTTATATATATATATTTCAGAATCCCACAAACCTTTTATTAAATGGGAAACTTTGTCAAATAAAAATTTGTATACCTAAGGAAAGCTCCACTGTAGATACCTTTTTGGGAGTTTGTGCTTCTATAAAAACAAAAGAAATAAGATCATAAACATCTTAAATTATATGATAAATATTGGTCCACTTAATATTACTTTTACTTAAGTATATTCGCTGCTTGAAAATAAAACTTTATCAAAATAACTTGATGACTTCCAAAAGAAATCTTTCTTAAACTCGGGAAAAATTTTAAATCAATTAAAATAGAATAAAAGTAATGACTACAAGAATATCACATTTAGTTAATACCTACACAATATTTAGTTTTTTTTAGCTAAAACCTTAAACATAAATTTAAGGAACTTTTCTAGACTACTGGTAACTATCGCCAGATGGCACAGTCTTACTTTGGTTTTCAATTGAGGAAAGTACTGGTGTAGGATGGCTAGATTTAGATTCAAGGGAATACACACTAATATCATCATTAGAAGTGCGCCAATGAATAGCTGAATCTTTATTAAGAGGAAGAGTCAGAGCAGGAGGATTATATACCCTGTCTTTTGCATGCATTCTATAGTCTTCTCCATCCGAACTGTGATAGAAAGAAACCAATCTAAAGTTTTGTCCCACATTTTGTTCTAATTTTTCCACAATGTCTTTAAAAAGCGGCCGATGATTTGGTCGCCATTTCCAGCACACCTCCATAATGTCATATAACAAGTCTGGACATTCTGGAGGCCTTTCTAAAGTTCCTCTTGCTATTACAAATTGTAAGACTTGTTCATTTGCAAGTCCTTGATATGGTTGTTCAGCAAGTGTTACCATTTCCCATAAAACTACTCCATAACTCCATACATCAGAATCTGTAGTAAACACGCCATCTGCTAAACTCTCAGGCGACATCCATCTTACAGGCATTAATCCTCTAGTTCCTTTCCTATAATAATCAGTCTCATATATATCTCTAGTCATACCAAAGTCTCCTATTTTTACTGTAAAGTCAGCACCAACCATGCAGTTTCGTGCTGCTAAGTCTCGATGAACAAATTTTTTAGCTGCTAAATACATCATTCCATCAGCAATTTCTGCAGCCATCCTATACATTTCTGCACATGTTATAGTACTAGATGAATCACGAGATCGTCGTAAGAAAGATTTTAAGTCTCCACGCCCCATTAACTCCATAACTACTAAGGGAGGTTGTCCCTTTGAAACAACTCCTAAAAGCTTAATTACATGATGTGCATCACTAAATGATTTCATTATGGAAGCCTCATTTAAGAATACCATTTTATCATGAATATCTGTGTGTTCATTTATAGTTTTAATAGCACATGTGCGATTCTGCGACTTAATAAAGCCATTAAATACCATTCCAAATGTTCCTTGCCCTATTTCTTTTGAAATTTCTATGTCATCCCTACTTAATTCCCATTCATCTTCTATATATATAGGTCCTGCATAATCTGGATTAATATTAGTTATTAAATGGAGATTATCGAATATATTCCTCTTTTTCTTTTGATAATGGTAATAGTATGCACCTGCACCAATGAAAATTATTAATAGAATTGGCAAAATAACAAAAAGAGTTTGAAATTTTTGAGAAGGTATTTCGATCACGAATTGAACAGTATCACTAAATTGACCTTCACCTGAAAGAGACACTGCTTTAACCCTTATTGAATAATGACCTGGAAGGAAATTATGCATATGATATGAATTACCACTTATGGTATAATCGCTCTGTGTTATACATTCTGTTGTGTTTTTAGAATGTTCTAGGTCTGTACGTTTGTGTTCTATTTGATAAGCTAAAACAATTCCGTTTGGATCTTTTGGTTCTGACCATTTCATAAATGCATCATATTTATCTACTTCTACCATTATGTCTTTTGGAATATTATCTGCTTCTTTTTTACTTAAAGTTCTATTCCACATAATAATCGGCGAACTGCATTGAGAGTCATTATTACATGCTCTTAACACAAACATATATTTGGTAAAATGTTTTAAATTATTAACTACAAATTTAGTCAAATTTGCTTCTTCAATTTTATACTGGTCTATTATAGTTAATTCGTTGTCTGTGTAATTAGTATTTAACATATATTTTTTGCACTCACTTGATTTAAAGCCAGTACTAGTTTCTCCTAGTAAATGACAAAAGTCGTCAAATTTCCCAACTAACACTTTTTCTTCTTTCTTACAACAAGTAGTGTTAGTAGTGTTGGACCAGACATTGACAGTTTGTTCTACATTTTCAATAGTATATTGCCCATGGGGATTAAGACAATAGTTTCTTTGTGCTACTAAATTCCTATAATCTTTTTGATAATAAACAATAACAAAATAGTAGTTTAAGATTCCGTTTGGAAATTCGGGAGTTTTCCAACTTAAAGCAATACTATTAGCACTTATAGCGTTTGTTTGAACGTTTGTGGGTACAGAAGGATCATCTGATAATGTCATGAAGTGTTCAATTCTAGTTTGCCCACCTACTGCCAAGGAAGACGTATATGTTTTAATGTAGTAAGCATATTGAGTATATGGATTTAAATTTATAATTTGTTGAGCGTTAGTTGATACAAATTTGCTATCCCAACCGTCGAGACCACATTCATCGCTTTCGTCATATATTGTCATATTACCCATAGGATCTTCTATATAATATAGCAAATAACCTATAAGAATTGATTCTGAATTTTGAACGACAAAATTATCCCATATTAAGGTAATATTTCGAGCAGCTAAATTTGCAATCGACACATTAAGTTCTATATAATTACAAGTCGTTTTATCGCCATTGGAAAATGGAGAAACATCAATATGCGTATAATTATTTGAAAGTCCTGTTATTGAAGCGAGCTTTTCTATTTCTGATAAACATAGTAGAGAATTATAATGAAATGATAAAGTTCCATTCTTAATTGTTAAATTAAAATTGTCCCAATCCCACAGTTTGTATAAACTTTGATTCTCAAATACAATCAAGGCGTGTCGTTTATTTTCTAGTTCTTTTCCATGAATAACGCGTAATCGCTTCAAAAATCCAAGATTCGTTATAGGATAAGATCGATAAATTTTTAAGTATCCAAATATTTCTTCTATGGTCCCTAACGTGTCTTCTAATTCATCTGCAGTGCTTTTGGAATATACCCGAATGGATAGTGACCCGTCTATATGAGTACATCCGCGAAGGTTTTCAGCGGAAGCCAAGCTATCCACTAATGTCCCTCTACAAGTTTTATTACAGTGATCTCCACAATATTCACACCATCCTTCATCAGCTGAAACTTGATGATATTGCTGAGGACACGATCTTACACACTGGCCTTGAAATATCCACCATGTACCGTTTAGAACGTGTGGGCACTCTTTTTCTGTTAAGCAAGTCCCAACTGTTGAATGGCGAATCCTGAAAATAAATAAAATTATTACTTCATTGTTATTAAAATATTAGACATGGGAATTAAAAGTAAATATCTGCGATTATAGCAACGAATAAAAAAGATAACATTTGAAAAGTAAATCTATCTTGATATACACTTAGTCATAGAAGTCCACATATGGGCGCTGAAAATGGAAAAAATGATTGAAAATGATATATAATTCACATATTTTGTATAAAAGCAGTTTAAAATATTAAAACGCACTACGTTTTTATGACTATTTCGTGGAAATATAAGTAAAATTAATCTCCAACATAAATATTGTAAAAAACCACAAAAGTCTACATACGATGTTTTAAACTTGGTGCAAATTCGAGAGCTGAAGTGACTTTATTATTTCCATCATTGATTTCCTCTCATTCTTTAACCTAATTACACATTTATATATTGCTACTGGTATTTCTTTTGTTTGCGATTTATACTGCTTTCGAAATAACGAATTTCCCCCCCTCATTTTGATAGCCAATTTCGCTCATTAAATGGCTTCAGTTGCCGATAAAGAAAATACGTGTCAATTAGTGTTATATATAGTAACGTGCACAAAGTTTAAAAAAATCGCTAATTATAAACTATAAACAATTGGCCCGAATAAACGCTGAATAATTCGACACTCGAAAATTTGATGCCGAACTATTTAGTGTCATATACATATATTATTGAAAAGACACTATTTTAGGGGAAGCTATACTTGCTGCATGTCAAAATATAGTAAATGCATTTATTTAAACACGCACCCTGAAATGTGGCGTTATCCATAATTTCTTAGTAAATAAATATTTTATTCGTTAAATGTCTATTAATTGCTTGCACCTTTATATACATAATAAAGTTAAAAAATAAAAAATACGTTCAATGTGATTTTAAGTTTCTAAATACAAAACTGAAAATCTCAATTGTATTCTTAGGTTATATTGGGGTGTGAAGCTTTTATAAAATATTTAAGTTAAAGTATTAATTTGCAAGTGAAATTTTACACAAATATTGTCGCAAATATTTATTATTATTTTTAATATTTATTTTTTTATGTACAAATGATAAACATAACAAAAGACCAATGCATCTGATGTAAGTCAAAGATTTAGAGATATGTGTTTACAAAATAAGTAATATTTAATTACAAGTGAATTTTGCACGTCCATGCGTTATTCTATTTGATTATTATGTGTAATAACTGTAATTATTTCTATCGTCGTTTTGTTTTCATTGAATTCATTCGTTTGCTAAGGTATGCCCCTCCCCCTTTTCCATGTAGGATCGTTGCCGCTAAAAAGCTTTTGAGCCAGGATAGTCCTTTCTTTTTAGACAGATTTGAACCCATCAATAAACTTGTAACGCGCCCTGGTTTAAGCATTAAAACTTATAACAGGATGCTTGACTAGTGATACAAGTACCTCAGGTATAGCTCTTGAGTCGGAGTTTGGGTTAGGACTGTACGTTGGACTCTGCAGAATCTGTCTAAAACTTACTTCAATTATGTACTAGATAAAATTATTTACAATGCTGCCTCCCAGCGTGAACTGGAGCTTATAAACTCTACTGGTTTATGGTTGTTAACTAGTTTTAATTTTCTACACTCTATATATACATTTGTGTCACGACTTTTGTTGTAATTACCTCATTTAACACTTCTGATTTTAATTAAGTTGTAGTTCGTAAGCTAAGTGCACTTTTCTATCTCTTGACGAGTTAGGTGTACATCTTCTCACAATGTTACTTATATTTGTTTTTAATTATGAAGCACTGTAAATGTACTTTATTTTAATTTAGACTATTAGCAATTAATTTTGAACTCAGGATAATTTTCATGCATGTTATTTTGTTCTGTATTTCGCTTTGATTTTTATTTATTTGTATTTTGTAAGTGTTTACATGAACTGTGGTTATATTACCTTTGTAATATAATCCTTTATTAATTGTTTGTATAATTTTACCTTCAGTAATAAGACTTTATAACAGAAAAATCATTTATTAAACATAATAAAACAATTCCCACAATGTTTGAATTCTATTATAGGTATGAATCAAATTAAGTTAGAAGTCGGCCGTTTCTCTTTTAACAACTTAACGTATATTTCGTGACAATGCACTATTTTATGCTAAATTTAACAATATTGATTCACCCTTCTTATCTACAAAATGGTGTTTACTAGCGGAGATCGGATAATATTGTGTTTTAACTTTGTTGTTTATGCGAGTGAAATTTGGTTCAGATAATTATCGTTTGGTGTTAAACTATTTATAATTAACTTAGTATTAATTAGCGCATCGTGGCCCGGCATCCACCTAAGGGTTTCTATCAGAATTTTTCGGAAGAGGTTTTTCCGATGGGTGATCTTTTCGCAGCTATACGGAGTGGATCCAAAGTGTATTTCACACATCGGTGAGTGTTATTATTAATAATTCTTGACCAAACGAAAATTGTATTTTTATTCGTTAATTGAATTCCGAAATTAAATATGCAATTAAACACAGTTTGCGATTTATTTTAATTTAAATGCGGTGAATCGCTTACAGAGCGTTCCGTTTCCTTTAATTTTGAAATGGCACGGCCTGTATTTAAAAGCACCGTTATTCTGAAATTAAATTTGAATTATGAAACGTAGCAAAAATATATTTCGGTTTAGTGCGGTAATTTTAATATTAATTTTACAAAGGATTAAATCGCCTCTCGGTTATGAGGTGAATTGTCCCTTATAACTATTATTTGAATTCTGGATCGAGATGTTCTACCAGCGAAGGCGATGTACGTTCTCTAAAGTTCCACCTTACAATGTGAGCATTTATATGAAATTATTATCTACAAGCTCAAGGAAGAACAGCTTTCTTGTAGCTTAATTCGTATAATTAACATATTTCACACATAATTATTATAACATCGGATGCGCGATTTAATGCGCTTGAAACAGTAGTAACGAACATTAATATTAGAGCTTCAAATTGAAAGTAATTAACAAAAATCGTTGTACAGGCTTAATTACATGGATTAACAAAAATCAAAGTTATACATAATATAGCGGTTATTAAAACGAACTAATCCTTAAATAAATAAATTACATTTTAATTAATATAAAGTAATTAAGACAATTTAAATAATGTATACATTTCCATTAATGGTTGAAAGTAACGTATGTTTAACTAATCTGTCCGGGCCATTCGTATTATTTATGCACAGAGTTCAAACCCCTTGACCTACATAACTAATGTTTTGGTTTCTGACATCAAGAATCTTAAACTGTTATATTAATAGTTCATACAAGAAACTGTAAAATATTCCTAATCTTAATATTAATAAATACACCGGTAATTAAAAAGTAAAAGCAAACAAATAAATAAACATGATAATTAGTTAAAGCTCGGTAATTATATAAGTAATAATTAAATGAAATATATACAGGATGTTCTGTTAGGATTACATTATAGAAATGATTCAAGTAATTTGAATATATACAATTAATGTAGCTACGCCAAAAATATGCATCAAGTTTGCCCTAAAATTTACTGATCTGAATATATATGCAAGGGAAACTTGCGGCTATGGTGTAGGTTCATTACAAAATTCCATATGGATAAATGCTTCATATGAAATTCCGATTATGACTATCGAAGGGCAGCTTTTACAAAAGTGCTACTACTATTTCGATTACTCAATACTTGCCAGCGAGTTCTATTTCTGTTTTAGGGATCTACGTAATAGCTTTTAAATCGCTTAAAGAGTGACGTTAATTTCCCAGGAATACGTTGCGTACAAACATTGTATATTGAACAAACTCAATTAATAGTGTCGCCAAAGAAAACTTTTAATAGTTATTTTAATTGACAATTAAACCTAGCTCGTTGAATTCTTTATTTAATATTCTTAGATAAATAGAACAGTCACTCATGATGAAGGGCTATTGTCAATGCTGATACTGCCTACTCCTAATCCATGCGAATTAAATTTAGTTCACCTCTGTTTATAACTTCAGCCAAACTTTCATATATTCTAGTTTATTTGTTTATCAAAAGACAATACAATATCAGAAACATAACCAGTTTTCGGTTTAGCAGAATTAAGGTAGAAACATACATTACCGGGCCGTAACCGGACCGGAGCACAACCGTAACACGACCGTGTTTTGGTCCGGTGATCTAGTAACCACACATATCCGTGTCTTCGCCTTGCATAGTCGGTTGTCCCACACAAAAAGATCAAAATTTTGTTAGTTGACTCCATTAAACAATATAATTTTGTTTTAAATTAGAGTTTGTTTCCTTTTGGTTATTTATTATAGTAAAGTAAAAATATTTGCTTTTGGTTATAAGACCAGTATTTAAATATTTACTTCCTTTATTAATCATCTTTCCTTTTATATAAACTTATTTATAATCAATTGACGTTTCGACTTTTATGTCATATTTATAATTGTTTGAAGATATTAACTAATATAAGTACTATTTTTATTATAAAGTAGACATGTCAAAATATAAAATAATTGAAGGAAATCAGATATCATTATTTTTAAATGATTTTTATGAAGTAACGAAATATATCAAATGTAAACGTTTATAAAAAATATATAATGTAATTAATTTATATTAGAAAATAATAATTTACCTTAAATACTTTCTTTGAAAATATGTATAAATATAAATCTTATAAAGTAAAAATGTTCAAACACGCTGATCTGTAGCCGTACCCGGACCGTTAACATCAAAAAGTAAACGAAATTATTCTCGCACAGTCCTGATACGACCCGGAGACGACGCACGGCTAGGGAACGGGTATGTGCAATCCCATTTAATTTAATTGTGCAACTTTTCCACGGAGTGACGGCCATACTCCTGTCCTGACACGGCCCAGTTATGTATGTTTCTACCTTAGGTATATTTGAGAATAAAAGTGAAGGAGCTTATGTATTTGCCAGCGCCATCGTTGACTTCCTTCTTTCCATATATTAAAATTATGTGAGGAACTTCTAGGCATGTATCTTGCCAAAGAAAATTTTCAAATATGTTACCTGTAGATATTAACTATAAATAGTCTTTTTATATTTCGAAGTACTGGCGAAGCGGTTGCAGATTTGTTCTTAAACGTTATACAGTTCGTCGAATTATATATTTTTTCATCATTTTTCTTTAAACAGAAAGATTTTCTAACAAAATATTGAAAATTTGGGGGGTGTTTCATTTGTATGTTTTGTTCCTCTTTACAGTTGTTTTAATATTTGTAACTTCAGCAGGTGTCGTATCTGTTTTATGATGTATGTATCCCATTAGCTTCCAAAAATTTATCATCACTAGTAATTCTCAATCGAACATCGCATTTCTCGTTTTTATTAAACCATCTCCGAAAATTTGTACCTTTATCATTTGTAAACTTGGGGACACTGTAAATGACGCGTTTAAGTAGCCTTTCTGTCGACCGAGTTACAATCTAAATTCTTCAAAACTAATATATTAAGTTATTATACAACGAGAATGTCGAATATAATAAGATATATGCAAGAATACATTAATAGAGAAATGCAAATTTAATTTTACACAAATAATACTCTTAATTTTGATCAATAGTAACTTTTATTTCATTGTTAATAGAAAATATTACTGAAAAATTTGAAAAACATTAAATACGTCATTGATCGCCTAAGTTTAATTGACTTTTAAAGAATAAATTATCTCCTAGCTGAGTACATACAATATACATAATATATGTAGTTACCATTTTTTTATTTAATTTTTTCAGGTAAATAGAATATTTTGCATTTATTTTATTTGCAATTGTATGTTTACAAGTCATAAATGACCTCAGTAAACTTCAACTGTCGTAGTATAAATAAATATTAAATTATGACATATGCGTGTTTTTTTAGGGAACGCTTACTTATTTCAATAGATATCCATTTACTGCATTAAATTCTTTTGAGTTTTACACGGACAAAAACTTTAAAACAAGTGGTTCGATAATAAATACTCTGTTAAAATTGCCAACAAAACTGATTTCCATAGTAGATTTTTTTAATAAATTCTTAATTTTTTAAAAAATCTCGAAACAACCCCATTTATAATTTTATATTACTGACATTTCAACCTATAGTGACTCAAAGTGAAACTCATACACCATATCAACTTATAAAAATTGCAGTTGTATTAAATGAACTATTATAATTTTTAATTTTCGATATTTATTATTTGAACGTGTACAATAGAAGACAAATTAAATTTCACGCGTATGGATTTGCCGAACATGAAATGAGTTGCCTATTTCAATAATAATAATTTTCACAAGGTTAAATGGAAACTATTGTAATGAGTTTAAGGTTTGGCTTTTTTAAATTTTTAGTTTGTTGATCTAAAAAAGCCGTTATTAAAATAATTATTACATATATATTTATTTATATAAAAATATAGTCACATACATTTAGATAATCTCGAATATATAGTGATTCAAAAACATACTTATTCAATTAAAACTTTATTCCAATGAGTGGTGTATATCTAGGGAGCGTCGATGCAAACCGCCGCGGCGGCGTTAACGAGGTGTGATACTTATATTTCTTTATGTTATGTATAAATATTTTGTGTATAGGTAATTTTTAATTTTAATTTAAAGAATTTTTCCTAAAAGGATAAATTTATGCTATCTATTTTATTATTTCAAATCATGTACTTCAACGTCCATGCGGACCGCATAACCCACCACCATGCCGTCGACCCTACGCGCGCCGCATTTATTCTTGCTGATGCAGTTAGATTTTAGTCTGATACTTTTAGCTGAATACAGCTATAAATTGCTAAAGTAACAGAGAAGCCCATAAAAAATTATTTAATATAAATTTGGTTTGTACATAATTAAGAATTGTCAAATCTGAATTACAATGGAAATTGATAATTTTGAATTAAATTTTATTTTTTTTATATTTTATAAATGAAGAGATATCAGTTGAATTAAAGTTGACGTATACGTATAAATTAATTCAC
>JAHWXV010976958.1:0-11420 GCA_024586415.1 Phrixothrix hirtus | reverse complement strand
GGAATAATATAATGAGAAATTGGGCGTATTCATAATTAATCTAATAATTTAAATGGTCTTCACCCAAAGTTATATTTTTTATTTAAATTGACAATTGTTTGCCGAAACAATTGTCAATTTAAATAAAAAATATAACTTTGGGTGAAGACCATTTAAATTATTAGATTAGTTATTTGGGGATTACATCATCTATTTTATTCTAAAAAAGGTGCTGGATGTTTCTAGAATTTTCTATTAGATTTTTATTGTTTCTAATTTTCGTTACAATATAATGTTAGTGTATCAGATAGAAGGCAACTAATCTTCAGAAAAAAGGAAAAGCTTTAAAGAAGTTGAATCAACAACCAACAGTGAAAGGAGGCGGTGGGAACGTTACAGTACAGGACTGCTTTGGTACAAATGGTAATTAATGAAGGGATTATGAATCGTTGTAAATACCGTAACATCTTGAAAGAAAATGTAAGGCAAAGTGCTGCGAAATTAGACTTGGGGGATCGTTGTCACTTCCAGCAAGACAACGATCCCAAACATACATATTGGTACATTGGTACCAATAGTATTAAAAACATCCCTGCAATTTCTGGATAAATAATTCTTAAATTCTATAGAGAATTTGTGGGCGCATTTAAACGGAAAGATCCGCCAACAATCAATTACGAAGAAGGAGGTAAAATTGAAAACGAAAAAACGCCATCATTGATCAATCCAACGCCAATATGCGTGGAGACCGTTTTACTAGCTTGAGGATGTCCCACTAAATAATGAAAATCATTTTAATTCATGATTAAACATAAAATGCAAAAGTGTGCAAATACTTTTTCGTGCTGCTTTTCATACGCCATCATTATTAAATTAATTTTTTTTTAAAATAGTATTATTACTTTCGTGTAATATATTTATATTTTTACCTTTCTGTGCAAGTAAGTATTTGTTTGTCTGATAATACATACACATGTATGTAAATTATGCAGTTATAAAAAAACTTAAGTGGCGTGCGAATACTTTTTCTGGCTACTGTATACTGAATTACCCGCAAATTAGGAATGAATTGACAATGTTGCCATGTTTCTCTGCATTATTGTGGAAAAAATAATCTAGTAATTGCCTTTGCCCGGCTTTACCCTAATTCAATACGATAACACTCAAAATCGTAGCTAAAGATTTAACTGATACGAATTTTTAAATTAAACATTATTATTATCAAATAATAAGGACATTTTTAATGCCTACAGTGTTTGACATATAAGATTAAAACACTAAAATCTTAATATATTCAAAAATACATAAATAGCTTGTTTAATATTTTTGTAGTAAAATAAACTGTAGCTATTTGTAATTTCCAAAATTTTTAATTTAATAATCTGATTGGCGGTAATCTAAAAATTTAATTCCTGATTGGTTCAAAATTTAATTGTCTTAAACGTAGAAATATAAACTAATTTTCAATTAAAATAATGCATACATCGACGATATTCAAAATTGGAATTTTGCTTATTTACTGAATTTATTTCACAATAGGCGTTATTTTTTTATAAAAGTATAGTTTTAGAGGGTTAGCATTTTTTTAAATGTTTAATTTAATTACGAAAAGAGGTCATTTTTATAAGCGTTTCAAATTTTCAAGCGCTGTCCTAGAAATCACGTTGTGATGATTTTTAGAACAATGACGCTATTTCGATAAGCAAATGTAGTAAAAAGTATGATTAAAGAGAAAAGACCTTCGTTCTCGGACGTTGAGCTGCGATATCGTTAAGAAGGTGAGTATTATAAGAGGGGCCAGGGGTACGAAGTAACGCAAACTCAGTTTCGACTCTGTTTCAACGTAGTCTCGAAAACGAACAAGCCGGTGGAGACGATAGCAAAAGTGCTCTTGCAAACGTGTTTTTGTGCAAGAATGGCAACTAACCGAGCAACAAAAAGTGGATTTGCCGCCGAGGCACAAAGAAAGGTAAGATTTTTTTCTTAATTTTCGTTTCTCGATATTAATTCCATAAGGCCTTAGTAGCAGGTGGTTGTTTAACAGTCTTAAAAAGCATTCTCTCCATGTCCTACTAAACATTCCAGTTAATTTTGTTTACAGTTGTTTAATATTTTATCCTAATTTTGGTAAAACAATGTCTGCAATTAAAGTAAATTGTTTTAAACAAGATAAGGGAAACATCTGTTTGCAAATTTTAAATCAATGTTACAATATTTGCTTTTTGATTAATGTAAGAAAGTTAAGGTTCCTTTCCTCAACTTTATTTACATAAATAGGTCAAGGCGGTTGAAAAATCGATAAGTTCTGGGTCTGTAGAATCCCGGCTGGTTTAATCAATTTGGGAACCTCTTCATTGTAATGTTCTTACAATTCTATAATTTTGAATTTCTTTACTCCTTCCTTAAAGATTACTGTAATATGAGGAAGCAGGTGTCTTCTAAAAGAACCTGTGCGTCATATTTGATTTTTGAATATTCATTGTGTTTTGCTTATTAGTTAGAACCGACTTTAAGAAATATCATCTGTAAAAGAATCCCAATTCGATTACCTTGAATATCTTAATACATAAAGCTTCGAATTAAATTTTATGAGATTTAAATGCGCCGTTAATAACGTTAAAGTATTATACCCATTATACCTAATAAAAAACAATTGATTCTATTTAAAATGTTAAACATGTCTGTATATACTGAAAGAAAACAGTTAACACAAAAGCATGCGTACAAAAGGGCACCGGTTCCTCGGTTGAACGTGGTATATTTTCTAATTTGCATCCCCGTATATGGGTAACCATAATGCATGAACAGCTATAATAAATTCTTTAATGTCATTGATCCAAGTCAAATTTTTGAAACTAACAAAAACCTTTGATGCAGTGGCGTACTTTCAAACAACTTTTTCCTTTCGTCTTTCTTATTGCTTCATCCTCCGTGCTTTTTAGCTCAATTAAAATTGGTGGCGGTTCTATTAAGATGCTAAACTATTGAGATTTTTTTGTAAATTCTTATTCGGGAAAAATGGTGACTTGTTTAGGAATACAAAACAATCTTACTATACAATAAAGGTGGAGTTGGTGTGTTTTTATATTTTTCAAACGAGCCTTGTCATGGTTTGATGAAAAGTCACTCTAAGTCATTTGCTGTTTAAAATTTTCTTCATAGCTGAACTATCTTCTTTGTTCTCGGTATTATTTATATTCTTCTAGCAAGGCTACCTATAATTCGTATTATATTCTATTGTGCCAGTTTGGTGTTGAAAAGATGGTGAATTGTTTTTCCCTTTCAGGTTTCTTTTCTTCCCCATAAATTTTGACTGACGAAATTGTACTATCCCTTTTCAATCTAGCGCCAGTGGCGATTAAATCCGTTTCAAATCAACCAGTATTCGTTATGGTTATCTAAAACCTATGGCCCAAAAAGTTATGATGATTATATCAAACCAAATTGTATGAAGTACATAAATCCGCCAATAAATTAACAGTTGGCTTTTACAGATTTGACAAACTTGTTGAAAAAACATTGCATGGGTAATTTCTCAAAAATGTCAAGTGATATTTTAACGAATCAAACAAGATTAAAGTTTATATAATTTTTCGCTGTACTTTAGCACACCTCTAAACGACTCTTTGAATTCCATCATGGAATGCTTTTTAGTCTGGTATTTGACCACTTTTACACGTAGATAATCAAAAATGCTGAGCTGTGGATAACATTCAATTCATTTACAATATCAACCTTACATGAATGCTCTTCATCGCAGAGATGTGCGGTCATTTTTAAAGCGACCTATCCACTTATACTTGTAAAATTTGGCTTCAACCACAGTATATATAATACCAGTGCGGATAACATTGATTTTTATATCCCATCGTTTTAAGGTCATTCATAGATGTAATGAAGAGGTACGTAAATAACCGGCGGGAAATTTAAATTCAACATTTGCACCTGCACAGCTGTCACTGTCACTTGAGTACAAGGTCAAAATATTAGTTTCGGGTGGCCATACTAGTTTTCTACATAATGTGCTTTAATTTAGATAACTCGCGCCACTGAGCGAAGAAAACGTGTCACTGTGCTCATTTCTTCCTTGGTGCAGCCTGACAATGTTACACTCGTATCGAACTGATACAATCACACCAAAATAGCTAACGAATAAACCACCTTCGTTAAGCGCATAAAGCATTTTTTCACGAGATACCTGATCTTATGCTAATTATAGGGCGGTGAATTACAGTGCTTATATATTTTTAGTAGTTAATTGGCTCTCGCCAAAATTCAGCGATTTGCTGACAGCTTGACACTGCAAGGTTAGAAAATTTGATTATGGAGCAACAACAGGTGTTCTATTTATTAAAAATGCTATTAGATGTAATGCACTAACCTACAATAAGCACTTCCATTGCCACCTTCAATATAAAGACTAGTTTTATTTCAACAACATACTTGTTGAACGATGAACCTCTTGGCAGACGGTGCACCGAAGTATTCAAACCTCTTAACACCTTCATCCTGAACCGACCGTTACAGGCCCTGAAGTTTAATATGTTGAACTAAAAATAAAACTGGGTTATATATAATTCCGTCAATGATGACGTCATATATGAAACCGAGTAATCGCCAAAACGTATTAGTTTCTGTTAGCGGTCTGCATTTAAATACCGTTGAACAAACGGTATCTCGCGAAAAAATCCCTATAGTGACACTCTGATTAATGATGGCGCATTCATTGCTACCAATCGCCTAATATGGAAAAATGGCCCTTTGGACATGTATGAAAAAATACGGTAAAATATTCATAAGTTTTTATTTTGAAGAATAATCTAAAAGATATATTCAATGGCAAAGGCAAAACAAAATCTTCAACATACAATCCACCAGTTCAATCTATAGTCCTTTTCGTACTCTTACTTAAGACTTGTGTTTGTTCAAAGTTGACGTTACAAGTTCTAACAAAACCGAGAAGTGAACGAAAAAATCCTGATACTTGGAGTCGAGCATTGGATATACTTGCGCTTCTCTTCTTAAACAACCCTAAAGAGTAAAATGACATTTACATTTAGAAAAACTAAATCCCACAGATAGAGAAATAATTTGTCTATGGAAATCGAGAGAGTAGACTTGGAAATAGATATTGTAAAATAATGAGAGATCAAAGAAATAAAATCAATACGCCTGTTACTACGAGTCGATATTTACGAAAAAAGTTCGATAACAATCAATAATCCGCTTAAAGCCGAAGTGTTTCTGTATTTTTACCTGGACATGGGCGTGCAGTTTGTTCAAAAACTATTCATAAAATTATTTGCCTAAAGGTTTTGTTTGTACGTTTCCATTTTTTATAAAATGAAATAATACACATAAAAATTGTACGCCAATGAAATTAATGTCAACGATGAACAATACTCTCTCGATTTCCCAGATGTAGTATAAAGGAAAATTCTGAATTCTAATCTTAAGAAACAATTTTATAGTTCAGGCATTAAACAATTCATCAATCAGGCTAAATTAGTTATCCATATGTGCATGTTTTGACCACTGCTCAGAAAAAATGAGGTAACAGTAATTCCGTCCAAAATTTTCTTAATTTGCAATAGTTTTATTTAAATGGTTTGACAAGTATTTTGTCCAGGCATCTTTATCGATCCGCAAAGAACAAACTTGTGCAAGAAACATTCGAAATTTGCTAAATACACGCAAGGGTCGGTAATATTTTCTGCATTAATTCTAAACGCACAAACTAGTAGACGATTTGTTATTTGTAAATAATTTTGCAGCAAGTGTCAACTCTTTCTCTAATTTCCCAGTGGTATCATTGTATTGTAACTTCTGTTGTTTGTTTTGTTTTGTGGCCGAGGCTTCGGGATGCGAAAATTTCCTTGGCGCTCTTCGTTTCAATTATGATAATTTTACAGTCCCTCAGTAGGGATTTTTAACCTGCAAAACATTACATTGATGCGGGAATTACGACTTTATTTCCTTATCTGAGAAGAATTTGTGTTTTTTAAATGATTTTTCCGGTGAAAAATTTACCGACCTTGATCGGGTTTGAATCCGGGCCAGTTAGGCGTAGAAGCTAACATGCTAAATACTACATTAACCCAGGCTGGCAAAGTATCACATTTTAAATTGAAGTAAAGGCAATACAGCGAAGCAAGAGGCACGTCCTTTATTTATACCTTGTAAAGAATTTATTTTGATGGTGATATGATGTCATAATAATTTAGTACTATCGCCTTAAAACGTTTGATTAAAATAAATTGTTACGAACATTTTAGTTACATTTTTGCATAACGTGTGGTGGGGTTTTGCTTGGTTGTCAGCAATTTGTTTACAACTGGTATTATTGTAATAAAGCGTAATTATTATATTTAATGCATAAATATTGGAAAAACGATTTACTATTGATTTTTAAATCACATTGATTAATATTATTATTATCTTTACGTCTCTTGTTTTATTGAGCATCGAACATTGCTCAATGGTTTCAACTAACTGTTTCAATTGAATATGTTGAATCGCCGCTACTATGGCATATTATGAATTGAAACGTCATATTCTCCGAAAAAGGAGTAGGAAACTATAATATTCTATCCATTGTAATGGCGATTACTCACTCAGTTTACCTACGGATCATGTGGTAATTGTCATCCTCTTGAGTAATCATTATTACTTCTTTCTCAATGAATCATATATTTACTATTAAATAACATCGAGAATATTTTTTTTCAAACATTTCTTCTTTTCGGATAAATGAAGAAAAATCATAGTGTCAATTTGAAGTTTGGGACGTTAAATATCACTACTGGAGGTGAAAGTGTTCACGTTCAGCAAAGTTCTAGTAAGCATGGCGAAATGGTCATAACAGTTGAATCTACGGGAACCAAGAAACTTTCGAACCCTCAAGTACAAAACAACTAAAACCAAACAAACAATAATTTTTTCAAAAGCGTAGTTGTATTTACATGCCTTGCGGTTACGAATATGGCAACGGTGCACGACGTCATATTACCAGTAAAATAAAAAATCTATATTGCTGTTGTGTAAGTACCGCGTTACGTTATATTTGATATATACGACATTACAAGTTAATGCCATCATAAAAATGAAGCATAGTATCTAGTGCACGGCATAGAACTTACCGATTAGCTGCAATTACACCAGTGCAATGCACATCAGCCGTTTTCGTTTAACAAAAAAATAACAATGTTTTGCACTTTTCCTAGTTTCCATACTATTTTTATAAATAGAAAGCAGCTAATAAGCACCACACCCATATAGCTGAACCAGACGACATACGTCATCATAATTAAGGACGTCATAAAAATTGGAAACGTTCGCTATGTTTACACTAATTCAATCAGTTTCGGTAATTTATGTTGTTAACACATAAAACAAGTCAATAGTTCTAAAAGGAGCTGTTATAACAACAGGAATTAAAATTAAAGCACAAACAGAAAGTAAACAAATAACCTTCAAAAAGTAAGTAATAATCGATCGCGAGCGAGTAACATAAACGAAATAATTACGACATGATTAGTGTGGCTAATTTAAGAAAACAAAATATGACAACTACTACAAAAAGCAAATCGGCGTTCAAGTAGAATTTAGCGATAGTCTCATTATAAATAAAAACTTTTGTCGTGATCATAGCAACGATAATGATAAAATTAAATAGTAATATTTAATTTTATTAGGTTTGCAATGGATGTCGTTAACTCTGACGTATGTCGTCTGGTTCAGTATCCCTACTTTTAAATCGGAAACGCTATTAACTTATTATTTTAAAGTTTTAGTTATTTAGGATGTTGTCCAATTGTTGTACACTGTCTAAATGTGGATAGAAACATTAAAATGTAAATAAATTTATTAAAGAAGTGTTTCTAAAGAAAACAATTTTATATATTAATATGCCTAAATCTTGTTGCATACATCACTTTGTATTATTTTTGTTGTATATGTTAAATTTTCGTTTATCAAGTTATAGGCGCAGCTGTAATTCGGCAACGTTTATAGTTGAGACCATACAATTTTGTGGTTATGCCATGGATGTGCAGCTAAATTATCGACATACGTATACATTTACAACTTCTCAATAGGTCAGCTTTAGAAAAGGTTTGACTAAAAGCATAGTTCGTACTGTTTTCATTGATGATGTAACTGCAAAGTGATAGATACACTTTCAACTGTACATTACGGCTTCTTACGTTGGAAAGAGAAATGTATATGTCTTACATTAGAAAGATAAGGTTAATTGCTGAAGGAGAAGTGATATCGTAATAACAATAAGCATCAAATAAATCTGGCATTTATCAAATTTACTTCTGTTATATTAATTATTCTGTAACAATTTGCACCTTTTTATTTGATTGATTATTAATTCAGAAAAATGTAATGCTCAATTAAATTTGGCCGACAACAGATTCATTGGACGCGACCCTCTGCTGTTATCGCTTCCATCCAGCAACCATCGTTATCTTTAATGCATTATATACACCTTTCCTTTTCCAGCGCTTAAAACCGTTACCTGTACTGTCGTAAGCCAATTTGCATAATGCTAGAGCGATTTTAAAACAGCACACAGAATAGATTTATTTTAAATATTTTTAAAATTAAAATTAAATAAGCATCCTTTTACAATACTATAGCCACCGTCTACTAAATGAAAGCTAGGTAAAATTATAAAGTTTAAAGAAAGATGTTAAAAAATTACCACAGCATAAAAGAAATTTTATTTAATATCTACCAACAAATAAAGAAAACTAAGGAAGCGCTTGCATCCATCAAGGTTACGGTACGCGCGTGTGCCCTGAGGTAGACGCCATCATTGTTGGTACAGATTTAGTTTGAAGTCGTGTGTAATTTATTTTCTTACTGTGTATACATAATATTGATCATTGCTGCATATTTCATAATATTAAATTTGCAAACTTTGATGTTTTAGTACATGTGCACAACATGCTAATGCCGCCATCTTGGTTGGGCAGTTTCGATACAAATAAACGTGTTTAGAGCGCTTCGTTAGTATTCTTATTCGTTAATGTCTACATATCAGATCTGAAATATACAAAATCTATTGGATTAGGCTGCAATATAGCTTTCACGTTAGTACATAATATACATTATAATCAGTTGTGCCTATAAATTCCTTTTAGATAAATTTGAAACGATTAAACTACATCATAAGCATGAATGATTTTATTCATCACTACAACTACTTACGTTAAACAAATTTTCAGCTAAATTAATTATTAATGGATTGATATCGTCTCTTAAATCATACTTCCCTGTCCCATCATCTAAATATTTTTTCTCGAAGTTGGAAACTGCTCAAATCTTTAACACATTTTAACTACCGGCACCATCTCGCTTACATACGGCAATTTGTAATAAGGTTTACAATGGTAACGAGGCAATCTTAACACAATATAGTTGATCAAGTAGGGACATTGAACCAGACATACGTCAAAGTTAGCGATATCCGTTGCAAACATAATAAAATTAAATATTACTATTTACTTTTAATACTTTTAACGCCGACCCCGATTGGTGTAGTGGTTAGCATGTTTGTCTCTATATCCAAGGGATGCAGGTTCAAACCCGATCGAGGTTGGTAAATTTTTCAGCGAAGAAGAATTTAAAAAACATGCCTTCTTGTGGGATAAGGAAGTAAAATCCTAGGCCCCGTGTCAATGTGATGTTTGGCACGTTAAAAAATTGGCGGTGGAACTCCTCCAGATTCGGAAAAATTTCAGTAGGCGTGGCGAAATGACTATATGACAGTTATTGCCCAAGAGGGCCAAGGGAATTTCCGGATCCTGAAGTCTCAGCCGCAAAAACAAACAAACGAGCAATTTACTTTTAATAGTATATTTGCTAAATTACAATGATTACGACAAAAATGCTGTATTTATAATAGGACTATCAGTACTACTCGAACACTTACTTACTTTTAGTAGTAATTGTCATTGTAATATTCATTCGTAGTTTATTTTTTAAAATTAACCATAATTATTTCGTTTATATGTCACTCACGATCGATTATTGCTTACTTTTTGAATGTTACTTGTTTACTTTCTGTTTGTGCTTTAATTTTAATTCCTGTTGTATTATAACAGTTTTTTTCAAAACTATTGACTTGTTGTTTTGTTGTTTTATGTGGTTGCATAACAACATAAATTACCGAAACTGATCTAATTAGTGTAAGCATATTGAACGTTTCCAATTTTTATGACGTCCTTAATAATGAGAACATATGTCGTTTGGTTCAGTGTCTATACTTCACAAGCAAATTTCCAATGTGCGCCATACATTAATATGACGTCATCGTTATACACGTTGGCAACATGTGCCAGAGATTTTTGACATTAATGTGTAGCAATTTAAAATTAATTGTCAAGTCAAATGATAACAGTAGTTGAAATATAACAATTGTTTGACACAATTAAATACACTGTTCTCTAATTGCTATTGGTATTGCAATTTATTCTGTCTTATGATGTGCAACGAGATTTGTTTTGTATTAACTGTATGTATGTATGTATGTATGTATGTATGTATACATTCATTTTTGGAAGTGCATCCACAACATGATTTTGGGGGTGCTTTTGTATTAAACAGTTTATTAACAATAATTGAATAATTTATGGTGTAATACTAACACCTTAAATAATTCTAAAAACTGTACTTTTAATAAATTGGCCTCAATTGTTCTCTTATCCTCAATTCTATAGATGCTTGATTCTATAAAATGTTAGGGATTTTATTAGTAAGTGTTGAATGATAACTAGCATTCTCCAGTATAATTATAGAAGGTTCTTATAAACTTGTTAATAATTTCTCTCAAGTCATTTTAGAAATATTATCTGCTTCATGCCTCCATAATAATCTAAATGTTTGTATATGATGAAAATACTAAGGAAGCATTTTCGATAAACCCAGTATGCACAAAGATGTATCTAAACTATATTTGTTAATGAAATATATTCAAAGATTGTCGAATAAAGAACACTTTTATATCTTGTTAAGATATACCTACACAACCATTTCAAAAATCCACGTTTCGTCTAAATAAGCAAACTGAAGTGGTGCAGCAAATCTTACACTTTTTTACATCATTTTGAAAATTGATTCTAAATAAAGCTGTATGGAGTAATTCCATTAAACTCCTTCATAGTCATCTTTTTTCCGTGGAAAGCAATATCTTTGGTATCTTTCCTGACATACATAAAACTGTCATTCAATATACTTCTGTTGTAAAATTATGAAGTCTTTTTCGCGTTATGTTATTCTAAAAATGTAATTACTGTGAAACCTGCAAAGTTAAACACTATATGTCGAACAATTGATCAAATTGAACGGTTTTTGTCAGAACCGTTGATTTAACTTTAATTTATATTGGAAACAACCTGCAACCTTTGAACATCTTCGTACATTCAATAGGT
>JAHWXV010976898.1:0-10313 GCA_024586415.1 Phrixothrix hirtus | reverse complement strand
GAACGCACTAGTAGAATTAGAATTTTCTTTCAGTCTTAGATCCTTTTACTGCAGTACCCAAAAGCGTCTGTTTTCCGTTGAAAGGTAAGGTCGATTAGATTTTGACATATACAGGGTGTTCTTCAAACATTACCTGCCTGCAGTGGTCTTATTTTCCTGACAGTGTTTAGCTTCGCAGTATAGGAGAACCACGCCTCGCTCCACTGTAGCTTTGCCGGCCGTTGCTAAAACACTGGTATTTCTGCCATATGCGTTATTGCGATTTCGTCTTGTGACATGTTATCTTTATCAGTTTGGAAGGAACAATAATGAAATTATATCTACGAAAGAATTGTGTAGCATATGGGGAAAAATGGTTTTCAAAATTTTGAAAACGGGCTGGTACACCTTTAAGCTTCAATGACACTATCCTATCCTATTTCACGAATGTCTTTTTTTCTTACGCCGAATTTATTACACGATTATATACTCAGTGACATAAAAATTGCAACACCAAGAAGGAGTAGGAATTTCTTAATTAAAGTTGGTGGATCTGTTAGCCTGATATTATAAGTAATAATTAGTTAACTTTTAAGATCAAGTGGTAATGTGATAATCTCACATTTGACAGCTGTTATAAGTTTTTGCTAACGTTTTCGGTTTGTATTTTTCGTACGATTTGTTGTTTTTTTTTCATTGTTAATTAACATTATTTTGATTGTTGTTCTTTTGTTAACGTGTTTTATTTGTTTGGTCATGCCTAGAGTACGGTAACGAGGATAATACCATCAATTAAGCGAATTTGACAGAGGTCGAATTATTGGTTTACGCGAAGCTGGTTCTTGATTTGGGGAAATTGCTAACCGTGTAAATATAAATCGGTCTACTGTAATACGAATGTGTCGTACTTGGTTTGAAGATGGCCAAGAACATTGCAAAACAAGAATCGGGACGTCAAGATGGCATTTAGAGAACGATTTTCCTCTACTCGGGCAGTTGGTGACCAATGGTTTGGTGAAAAAGATCGCATTGTAACCCTTAGAACAGTTTATCGCCGAATCCGAAGTTTTGGGTTAATATCATATCGTCCGCAATTTGTACTTACTTTGACTGCAGAATATTGTCAGCAACGGTTACAATGGTGCAATGAACTATTCCATTGGAATCTTGAATGACATCGTGTTCTCTTTAGTGACTAATCTAGATTTTGTTTAAGAATGCACGGCGGTCGTGTGAGAGTCAGAAGAAGAGGGGGTGAACGACGGAATCTTCGATTTACAGTTGAGAGGCACGTAGACCGCATTGTGGGTGTTATGGTTTGGGGTGCGACCACTTATGGCAGCAGGTCTCCGTTGGTGTTCATTGGTGGCAATATGACATCACAGCGGTATATTGCAAAGGTGGTTGGAACACATCTTTTGCCATACTTACAAGAGCTCGAAAATCCATTATTTCAGCAAGATAATGCACGTCCACATGTGGCAAGGTTTTCTTTGAACTTCTTTGAGCAGGCCCAGATTCATCTTTTGTTCTGGTCTCCAAGATCTCCAGATCTTTCTTCCTTTGAACATGTATGGAACATAATGATTGCGAAATTTGCAGTGTCCTTCTTTGACTTTGGAGGTCTTGAGACATGAAGTGCAATTTCGGGAGGCAATACCAAGACGAGATAAGCCACTTTATTCAATCAATACCTCGGTGTGTAAATGAATGTGTAAATCAGAGAGACCGCACCACACATTAATAACAATTATTATAAAATTTTGTTTAACTAATAAAGATTTTTCTTCCAAATTTTGATCATAACCTAGTTTCATCCGGAAATTCCAACCCCTTCTTGGTGTTGCAATTTCTATACCACCGAGTATATTTTGGCATACAAATAAACTCGCGAATTACAATAAATGCAATCCCAAACGTCACTAGTTCAGTACCACTTTCAAATTTAAATCGCTTAGAACAATTACAGTACAATAGCGGGCGAAAGCATTCTTCACTCCGCCCACGACGAAATATTAGGGGAGTGAATTTCCAAATGAAATTGGTATTTATTATAAAACTGTGTTTGGTAATGTAAGCATACTCCACATCATTAAATGGACATAGTTTTTGTATTGTAAATCTCATGAAGGTAAACAAAATCATTAATATTAATTAACTCGAATATCAATATTGTATTTTTTAAGGGCTGGTTTTTCATCTGCCGAATAAACTATGAATAAAGATTATTCTATAGAATCCTCAAACAAGAATTGTAAATCTCTTTTTACTTTGTTACTTGCAGCAATTAATTGCTATATCAGTGTCGATGGATTTTATAGTAAAGTCCCGGTTTATTTTCTAGGTTAGGTCGTTTTCTGTTTCTTTAATCACCAGTATTCCCGAAATTATGTAATTTATATATTTATAAATAAATTTTCTAGATTGTTAATGAAATGTATAAATTACATTTTGTCGGTTTACGAGGATCGTCTATGAGTTCATTCAATTCAAATAATCTACACGTCTGACCTCCCATTCTTGTCAAAAGTAGTAAAGGTCACAAAGAGAAGTTTACTTCCAATGAACCTCTTCATTATTAAGTTTTGTCTAGGCGAGGGTGCCCATATCTACCATTGACCAGTTATACATCATTAAGTGAGGCAGCGCACTTACAAAAATAGTCACAATCGACAACGTTAGATTCAATAATTACCAGATCGATTGTCATGTTTTGCATGCGCTAGAGAAAGCAGGACGTTTGTGTTATAAAAAGTAAATTCTGAAATCATGTACAGGGCCCGGAAAATTAACCGACTGTCTTGTAACTAGCGTTGATCATTAGTGCTAGGCATGTCATTTCATTTTTAATCTTGCATAATTCGGCGGACATTGTGTTTTAGCCAACAAAACGATTTTCAGAAATAGTGCTGTTGCATTCTCGCTGTGTGCTCGCTGGACCGGTCTATGTCCTTAAATACATTTGAATAGTTCCAAAGAAGAACCGCAAGCTGTAGGATCGGTTGATCGTAGTGACCCTAACAGGTCTATATAACGTGAATTGGAACGCATAGGGAGAATTTTTGGGAAGATCATAGAAGCTCTTGCCATATGGGTGGTTGCACTATCTTGTTGGAAACAATTTCTTAAGTTTAGGTCTTAAAAGTCATACATTATTATTTCTGAAAAAAATCCGATAATAAACACACGATATTCGCTGGTTATGCATGTTAGTTAATGAAATGGCATGTCTAGCACTACAGCTCCTCTATGCGAAACGGTACGGAAGTCATCACAATTGTTGACTTAATTTTCCGGACTCTGTATATATGAATGACTAAAAATAATTTTTAACTATGGCTCTCTATTTTTCATCAAATTGCAGAAATATTATTTAATAAGACCTAACGTCCCAATTTTATTTCTTCTTTCATGTCACATACTTTGCACTAGTTTTCAACGAAGAAGTTGTCATAGCAGGATGAGGCACAGGTAATACTTTTAATATTATTGTGTTAATAGTATGTGATTTTAACAAGGCTTTACCATAGCTCCTCCTAATTTGTTGGGACCAATAGATAACTATTTAATTGAAAGGGGGACGCAAATTTGACAAGGCGATACTTCACTTTTGATGTCTAAAGGCACATTGCTATTTACAGAAAACATAATTTGCAAAATTTTATTATATTTATAAATAATGTGTATATCTTAATTGTCGAAGAAATAGCGCCTAGCCCAAAGAAACGGTTGTGCCCCTTCAAATTCATGTGTCAAATTTTTGGTTCCATCGCAGAGGTGCAACGCTTTTAGTGCTAAGATACGCTGAGGTTCCTTAACTCAAGCGCATTCAATGTTAGTTTTACAAGTGAAAAATTATGAGGTTTTGATTAATTGGTATAAAAATAAAACTGGGGCGAATTCAAAACTTTGTACGGCAAACTTAATGAAACAGACGTAGCTTCTTATCTAAAATACTTCACACAATTTTCAGTGAACCGATCATTCTCCGGTGACGATGACCCAAAGTTCGACCTTCAAAGCACGAATAACATAGAAAATTGAAAAAATAACACTGGACCATAGAGAACTAAAGCTGAGGCCTTCAGTTATTTACATCTACAAAATCTTTTAAATAACAGTCTTTTACAATCGATGATATAAATAAAGTGGTGATAAAATTCTTCTGCCCGGAATTGATGTTAGAAAATCTGGCTCCGTCAATAGCTTGTAAAGTTGAAGAAATTTTACTGTTTTGTCTAACTCGCTAGAAATGCATGAAGCCGTGACTTTGAAATTCGGTACATTTCTCTAGGAATCACATTCACTACTTACATTTGTTCATTTGGATTTATTATGATTGCCCTAATATTTGTGGAAAACACATGTGCTGATTGTATAGCGCAAATAAGCAAATACGTTCCTATATGGATTGGTGGTATAACTGTAACGATACCTCGGACCTGCATCAGTTACGTAGTAATGCCTCTCGTAACCCTTGCCGCAGGTAGCTAGAATTGAGCAGGGAAACAGAATTAATATACACAGTTATATACTTTGGGGTAGTCCTGATTTTTATATCCGGAGCTTCGAAGGCGTTTAAACCTTTATATATAATTGTTTTTGCGCTTTATTGGATCTAATGATTAGGTATTTTGATTTATTCTATAGGTATCTAGGTTTTTGCTTTATATTTGATTGCAAGTCTGTTTAATTTTACTTTTCAATTGTTATATACTTTTATTAGCATATTTATTTGTCGTACCGTATATTAGTGTTTTTGTAAACCTTTAATTATTTGAATTAATATTTTACTCTCGTGTGTACACGATGCATGGATATTTACTTCGCTCAATAGTAGACCAATTTATGTAATGTATTTTTACTAAAACATTTTGAGAAAGATATTTACATTTGCTTTCGAAATGAATAATTAGCCCAGTTTAAAATTCTTTTTTAATTGTTTGTTAATATTCAATTTAGTAGTAGTTTTGTTCTAGTAAGATACGCGTTGCTATTCGTGCTTTCGCTACATCACTTTAAATGGCGTCGGTATTGGCTTTTAAGAAAGACATGCGCATTTGCAAACGCGCGTGTATTTCAATTAATACAAAATATCGGTTGGACTGTTGTTTGCGGTTGCTTTGTTTTGTTTCGCCAATAAAATATATTCATAATACTTTTAATTAGCGTAGGTGTTAGTATTTTAGCAATTTATGAGTGAGATTCAGAAAGTCTGCAGACAGGTTTTTCGACGAGTGCAAGATTAAACAACTAGGTAAAAGGCAATAGTACAGAATCATGAAGGTGATGCTATACATTCTAAAAATACGCCACAGATCAGGAATTCATCACGGAATTGTGCAAGCTGGTCGGTATCTCCTAAACTTTATTCAAGCTTTGTAAACAAAAACCAAACAGCTGTTGTATTATAAAATACACAACTTCGCGCAGATTTCAATTCTCAAAAGAGCGGGCTTGAACAGTGGTTCTATAACGCCGTAAGTACTCTTAACTTTTCTGATTGAAAGCTGTCTGTTATATTATATTATATATATTATATTAAGTTAAAGCACAATCGACTTTAATTACAAATTGCCTCCTAAATTGCAATTAAATTCAAAGCAACTTAATTTCAAAATCAAAACAAAAATCGGAAATCTTACATAATAATTAACAGGATTTCAACTTAAATCAAATAAAAATTAATTCGCCTCAACGTATACAAATTCCTAAAGCAGGAAATAATAGTTATAAATTGAGATCGCGTTACACAATGTCATCTCACCAAGGTTGTGATATTTTTTGTCTAATTCTCACATGAACATTTTTGCTTATTTTTGTTTTCCCATGAAAATCAGGACACTTTGTATATTACTACATTTCGTTTTCGTTCTAGGTATTGCTTATGTAAAATTATTGAAGATAATTCACATCCTCATATGTAAGATTCGTCAGTTTGTTTGACTGGGCTTATATATGTATATAATGTATATTAATGTAAAATGTATATTGATATACACTGACCGGCAAAAAAAGCGGCCACCCTATAAATTTCCGAAAATAAAAATTCGTTGGAAATTTTATGCACTGTTTCATATTTGATCTTAATTTAAGTGTTTATTGCGATCATGTATGCTTTGAATTTGACAGTTTCTGACTTGAATTCGACGTTCATGTTGTTGTTTTCTGTAGTCGCTGGTTATCATCTAAGTTGAAAACGTTTATTCAAAAAGTAACTTTGGTTTTCAAACGTGGATTTCGACTAAATCTATGCGAAAAGTTTGTTTCTGATTAAGGTATGCCGTTAACTACTGTAGATGTTGCTCAAATTATTGCGTTGCTGCAAGACGGAAGAAGTCAAGTTTATGTATCCGAAACTTTAGGTATACCGAGAACTACAGTACGGAGAACTTTCCATCTCTTTTTGGAGACTAGTACATATTCACGTCGGCCTGGTTCCGATTGTAGAAGGGTTCGCTCACAAAGAGATAATCGTTTTATTTTGATGGAACTTCTGAGAAATCGCCATTCCAATGCAATTGCTGCAAGAAGCCGTCTGCAGGAAGTTCGAAATGTGGATGTAAGTGAGCGAACGGCAGGAAGACGCCTCAATGAAACTGGACTAATTGCTAGAAGGCCAGCTATTGCTCCCGAATTATAACGCAAACACTGCAGGAACAGATTATTTTTTTCTCGACAACATCAACACTGGGATGTACACGATTAGAGACGAATTCTCTTTACTGATGAATCGCAATTCTGCTTGAGGTCTGGCGATGGCCGAGAGAGGGTTTAGAGACAAAGAAATAATAGATATGCCCAAGCCTGTATGTCTCAGAGAAAAAAGTTTGGCGGTGGTGGTGTTATGGTTTGGGCTGGAATTTCATTTGAAGCTCGAACTGAACTTATCTTCATCAATGGCCCCCTGAATGCGCACCGGTATATAGAGGATGCTTTGGCAGAAGCAGTTGTTCTATTTGGTCCATTTATAGGGAATGATTTCATCTTTATGCATGATAATCTACGGTTGCATACTGCAAGAATCGTGATGAATTACTTGGAGCAAGTAGAAATCAATACCCTAGAATGGCTCGCCTGCAACCCTGATCTGAATATCATTGAAAACCTTTGGAGTGAAATTCGGCGTAAGGTTAGAAGTCGAGCAGGCCAGTCAGAAAATCTTGCTGAGCTTCAGAACATGATTCATGAAGAATATGAGCGTATTCCTCAAGTTTATATTCAAAATTTGTTCCTTTCCCTTCCAAGGCGTATGCAAGCGGTTATTGACGTTTTCGGGCATAATACCCGATATTAGGCGATTTTTTTCAAGTTCACTCATAACTTTTGTATCATTCTAATTAAATAAATTATGCTAGGGAATCAAGTAGTAATCGACTTTTTTAATTTAAAGATGAAAGATGTTGTGTAATGTCAAATTCAAAGCAATAAACACTTAAATTAAGATCAAATATGAAACAATGCATAAAATTTCCAACGAATTTTTTTTTCGGAAATTTATAGGGTGGTCACTTTTTTTGCTGGTCAGTGTATAAACTATATATTTGTTTATGTTTTTACTTTAAGTAAATAAGTATGCCAGCATTAGTTTTAAATAAAAAGTAAAGTTGTTTAATAGCTTTTATATAATTCCCTTTGTAAAAATCATTACTCCCTATAATTAAAATGATATTTATCCTTTCTGTGTACAAAAATATACGATAATGCGTCATGCACTGTATTAAGAAGTCAGCTTATGATTTATCAAGGATATTAGATGCAATAAACCTGCAGTGTAATTTAAATCCTATTACAACTTTTTATGAAAAATTTTTAAACAAAAAATCTTTTTTAGTTTAATTTAAGAAAATAGATATGTGAATATATCTATAATATTTCATAAGGTAATTATATACTTCAGTCGTTTCCTGAAGCATTAAATATTATGCATACCTATAATGGGTACTTAATTTCCAATCGCATCTAAATATAATAATTATTTAAATAATCCGAGTAATGTGACTTTTGTTAAAAAATTCTTATTTATATCTTTTACATTATTACCTTTTTTAAATTAAAACATCTTAAAAATTTGCAAGACACATTTTGTGATATCACGGACAGTTACATGTACTTACACATAATATATTTACATAGCTATATATCTAAAATGCTAAGAAAATACCCAGTCATAAATAGATTAAATTTTAGCAAAATAAAAGTTTCTGTCACGCTTTTGTGCCATAAATACATAAATATACGATTTGATCACGGTTTTCGAATCACCATACATCAAAGTTGTCCTTTCTCTTATCCATAAATTTTACCATGCACTATATGCAAATGCTTAATATAAAATATTAACAATCGTTGTTGTCAGTTATAAAAATACTAATAAATGTGCGCTAATATACTAATATATTTGCATTCTTTAAATATATAAATTATGAGCAATTTCAAGTCAGATATCTTTGAGATATTATATAGGTACTTAAGAAGTTCACGATTTGAATCATTTAAAATTCTAAAAATGTTTACAAATGCTTTACCATTGCAGGTTTTTATTTATTGCCAAATTGTGGCGTTGAGTTAGCAAGCACATTTTTTTAATGCAAACTTCATCTTAGTTTGAGCATAATGTCGCATGATTTCGGCAAGCATAAATGTAAACTAAACGCAGTAGCAATACAGAACAAGTCTCGTTCAACTTCTATAGTATTAGTGTTAACAAAGTTTTCCCTATAGAGTTCTGCTGAGTGTTTTGCCCGAACAGTAGGATAAGCTTAAAGCTTATATAACGATGATTAATTGTTATGAACATATCCAGATTATAACGACGACACTGGAGACTTAAAACCATGTTAAGAGTAGTAGATATGAACGTGTCTCTCTTTGTCTATATGAAATTGGATGCAAGTGATCGCTCTTACTAAGAAACCTTACCTGCTATACAATCTGAAAAGTAAATTATTTTATTTATATACTACTAAAAATAAAAGAATAAGATGCAAGCGATAAATGTAATCAAATAATTCTTGTGTTCACATTAGCTTAGTAAACATTTATTGACAATATTGATAGGGCATACTAATTTTATAGGATCTCACATATAAAAGTAAATAATTAATTATCCTAATATATTTAATTATGCGCGAAACTGCACAAAAAATCAATTGATTAACGAAATAATTCTACATTTGACAATATAATTAGGTTACACATGTCGTTGAGTTGACCATGTTTTCATTTAATTAAAATAAACACTGTTATACTAAGTTTTATTTTACATGTATGTCGTTAAATAAAACGAAAAACCAGCTATTATAACCATCTATTATTCAAACAAATAGAATGTCGATTTTTGAAGACGTATGGAACGTTAATCTAGATTTTTCCAAAACTGTCCATTTTTGATGTCATTTTTTACAGTAACCTTGTTAAAGTTATTTAGTTTGAAAAATCACACAATCTTAATTCCTAGCTTCAAATCAACAATAATTAAATAATTCATACATATAATTTTAATTACACAACCACGAGGGTGTATATCAAAATTAACTACTATAGTAAATCATTATATTCTTACAGATTAAGTTACACATTACGCAATAATATTGGAAGTATCCAAATTTACACCGCACAGCTCCTTATACTAGAGCACAACGTTTACCTTTGTATTTGAAAATCACTCTAATCGTCTAAATTGACCTCGATTTACGTAGTCGAAACTAAACTGCAACTATTTATATATTTAAACCTAAATAAAAATTTAAAAATAAAATGTTTGAAAATTTAAATGAAGTAATCGCATAAACTTATAAACTACATATATTAATTGGATTTGTTCTGTTTTAAATCAAAGCGAATGATACCGTTGAAAATTTGATCGGTTAAGAATTGTTTAAGGAAATTTCAAAAATTCTTTGATGGATATGAGAGAATAATGCTTAATGGAAAATTTCTCTTTGATGGCGACTGAAAAAAGTAAACAGAAATAACAACACTGATCTTAAAAAATAATTAAGGATTGTGTAGTATTCGATTTTTATTTTGCAACTTCTTACAAATTAACATCTTAAAAGCACAATTCCAAAAGTATTTAGTCAGATTAAAGGAATTGACCAAGTTTCGTGCCTTGAACGAAACGGTGCACAAGGTGACAGTCGAATTCTCGCAGATCGGAGAGAAGGAATCAGTCAGTGGCGGCGCGTAGTAGCATGTCTTGGGGGTGCACAATTAAAAAATGGGGCCACAAGTAAAACGCCGGAAGCGAAAAATTTTTTTGAAAAAATTAAAAAAATACTCACCTGTGGAGTAGGTACCTCGCCAAGCACTTATTGTTTTTATTGTTTGTA
>JAHWXV010976737.1:0-12268 GCA_024586415.1 Phrixothrix hirtus | reverse complement strand
TATATATATATATATATATATATATATATATATATATATATATATATATATATATATAGATACATACATACATACATACATACATACATACATACATACACATATACATATATACATTATGATCCTACATAGATTGAGTTTCAGTAGCCACGTTCTTATGTAATTTAAATGTTTAATTTGAAAGCTTCGTCCGACTGCAAATATTGGCATCTCATAAAATTAATTTCAATTAAAATTATGCATTTTACACTTAAATTTGTATGCATTCTTTAGTTATGAATGACTTTCAAACATTAATTTTGATTTCGTAATATTTTGTCCAGACTGTTAGCTAACGCAATTCTGTTAAAATATTAAAATGCACATTTCAATCATATGAATGTTTCGCTTTTAGTAAATTTCGTAAAAAATCATCTTTGACGGGGAAAGTTAATCGTGATCACGTAGGTTTTAAATGATTTTTATTTATTTGTCTGTAAACATGTGTGTCTGTTAGATAAGTTTAGAAACCTTATATAAATAATTGGGGCCTCAAAATTATCCAGTTTGATTGTTTATTGAAGATAAATTATGTTTATAAAGACTGAAAGTGAAAAACAATAATCGGAATTAAAGACGAAATGTTGAAAATTGCCGAAATAATAAAATATCACGTTCATTTTAAAATTCATGGAAAGCCTTGAAGTATATAATAAAAATGTAAAGGTTGTTATTACTTCTGAAGAAATTTTAAATCGGGAACAGAGTGGCTATAATGTTTTGGCAGTTGAACTTATTATCAACCTACTCGTGATCGCTGCGTGACATTAGATTGAAATAATCACCCGATTCAAGTATCTTATGAAGTCTACAATTATCTTGGTTTACTCCAAGTCACTATAGTTTTAGTTTTTTAGTTTTAGTATGCATCGCTGTTTAGAAAACTTTATTATTCTAGAAACGATCGAAGCAGTAGGTGAATCTAAATTTAAATTTTTAACTGCGCCACAATTGTGTACAAATTTTTAAATAAAAATAAATTTGATCAGGTCTCTGACCTATTCAATCATGATGTTGAGAAGTGTAATAAGCAAATAATGATAAGGGAATACGTATATATGTATATCTTTTTTATAGATATACAAAATTAATTAAGTATTTTTCATACTTTCTCCAAGTTTATTACTGAAGGATAACGACGATGGCTTTTCTAAAACTAACACGAACTCGTCGCGTGATTTCTTTAATATTTTTAAGACATATCTGAGCGCTATTTCTTTATGGGTCATCGCAGGAAACCTTGCTGATACAGACTTGTTTTCAGTTTGTTTTATTCATTTCTTAAAGACGAATGACCTACTAGAAAATAATTTTAATCCTAACTAGGTTTCGCATAAGCGTCTGTCATTTTGTTATCACTATGAATCGATTTTTGTAAACGTGGGTTGTCGTTTCTTTAAGACCGGCTTCCAAATCAAAACTCGTACCACTACATATAATTATTTAATTAATTAGAAATGGTTACCGTTATATATTATAAACAAGTTTGGCACGTTTTAAATTTAGTAGGACAAGATTTTTAAATAAAGATATTAATAGATTTACTACATACAATAAATGTTAATATAAGGCTTACTTGCGCAAAGTCGAAACATTATCAGGCCGTTTGATGATGGTATGTATTAGTGTTTAGACAAACCATTATCGTTATCTGTAAACTAACTTTAAATGATATTATTTACCGGCTAAGTTTGATAACAGAAAAATCAGACTGTATGTATATTTCGATACTAAATTTAGAAGGACATTTAGATGGCACGGTCGGCTATACTAGCATTTGAAATATTTTAAGACGGGTAGAGACGATCAGCAGTTGCTTCGTCAGTATGTGGCGCGACTTGGCCGTGTGCATTTAATTTTTACAATTCATTTATCAATATCACGTTAAGTAACGCAGTTCGAGCGCGATATTAATAAAAGTACGCCAGAACATCCAGCCTTGCTATATTTATTTAAAGAAATTGTGTACGAACATGGGAGAGGTATGCATGATTTAAAAAAGCTTTTAATTTGGATTTAATCCAAACTTTTTAACAGGCATTTATCTAATATTTTTTATTTTTTACTAATTTCAGATTTCCGCTTTTAGGGCGAGGGCTTCGATCCCCATGTCGACAACAGAACGAGATAAGTGTGGTCTGTCGTCTTTTTTTCCAATGTCTTGTCGGGATCGAGCAGAAACTTTCGCTAGACATCTTCATTCTCGGTTAAGATCTTTGGGCTCTCAAGATGGTAGTAATTCTGCAGACGAAAGTAGTTGGTTGGGTGCTCATGAAACACCAATTGCCGTTTCACATCAACCAAGACACGCTTCTGATTCGGACTTATACTTTCATTTTAATTTACCAGAATCGCCTAATAGTCCGGAAGAGGAAATAGCGGAACCACAATTCATGACGCTCATTAATAACAAAGATAATCTTAATCTTAGAAATGGGATTTGTTCTAAATTGCCAAATTTTCCCCATTCAAATGCGATTTTAACAAACCACGATAGTGATTCTAGTGATGGTCCGTACTACGACAGTGAGTCAGATCAAAAAGTTACCCCATATGTTAATGGATTTATAGAAGACGATACCCGGCAGTTAAATACGGCTGTTGAAAACCATGACCAGGAATCTCCTCCACCTTTAGAAAATCATCTCAACAATTCAATTTATGAATCACCTTTAACTTCTGATATTTCGCCGTTCTCGCCAAATTGCACAGATGAAGAATCCACATTAAGCCTTAGAGATGAAGACTTCCTCTCCCTAGAATGTAATAATTCAAGCCAAGATTTATCACGCGATTTATCTATTCAGATTAACGAAGAAGAATTATCGCAACCTGAAATATATAGTAGTTGTCTAAATGTAGAAAAAGACTTGACAGTTGAGTGTCCTCTTACAAATGTAGAAACATGTGAAGAATGCCCAAAGGAAAGCAAAGTCTTTTTAAAAGTTGAATCGGAAGAAATTGACACAGAAAAAGAAGAACCAATACCTAGAGTTAGAAGATGTTCCTCGTTAAAGACTGGAAAAACACCTCCCGGTACACCCGGAAGGAAGAAGATAGTTCGTTTTGCTGATGTTTTAGGATTAGATTTGGCTGATGTGAGAACGTTTTTAGACGAAATTCCAAAAATTCCTATTTCTGCTTATGAGGATTTAACGGACGTCGATATTAGCGTTTCATCATCCGATGCATTTTCAAACCTAGCGTCTTTTCAAAAATTTCACGCAAGTGCGGGTCAGAAGCCGGAGAAAATATTACTTCCGTTATTTCAACAACCGGGTGGGCAACCAAATTTTTTAGATAAAGTTAGAGAAAAGAACGTGTGTCTGGAAAATGCCGTAGTAACCGATCCGATCGATTTATCAATAAAAGGTCTAGTCAGGGTACGAAACTTAGATTTTCATAAATCAGTACATATCAGATATAGTTTGGATTCGTGGAAAACCTACGCTGACTTACAAGCTTGCTATATAGAAAACTCTTGTGATGGATTTTCAGATACTTTTAGCTTTCTTTTGTACGCACATACATTAACCATTGGCCAAAAACTGGAATTTGCCGTTCGTTTTCATTGTAAAGGATACCAGTACTGGGACAATAATTATGGTGCAAACTACTGTTTTCAATGCCTTCCGTTTTCTAATAATATCGCTTTCACTTCAAATGGACAGTATGATGACCATTGGGGCGCCAGTTTTTATTAGTGAGTACCATTATAATTTTTTTTGTATTAATTGTTTTGGCAGTTTTGCAAACCTAATTTTACGTTGTGCACGTTATTCACTTATATTTTCGTTTTTTACAACAATGTCACACACACCTGTTTGTCTATTTTTGTACTGCATGATTTTATTGTGAAATAATTTTCAAATTGGCTGGCTATTATTTTTATGCATTCAATAATTGTATTGTTTTTTCTTAATATTACCTTATTTTTTATGTTAATTGTGTTTTATGTAACTGCACGATTTAGTTTCTTAAAAGGTATTACATTATATGTGCCTAAGGTATTACAACAAATTACATTAAAATAAATATAATTACAGTTTGAGATTTACTCTTTTACATTTATTTTTGCTAAGCTATGAACTTATTTATAAAAATAATAATTTTATTTGCCGAATATAATGATATTAGATAAGCATAAATTGTTACTTTGATTCATGAAACAATTCACATTTTATAATTATATAAAAAAATGCAATTGATAAGAAATTGTAAACAATCGCCTGTGTTTATATAAGAGGGTTGTGTAAAACTATGCATTCGTTTAGGACAGCTTTCATTTTAAATTATATAAAAATAAGGTTACTATAGTAATTATTTCCAAATTTTATTATTATGCCCTACTGGATACATATCAAACTTTGGATGCAAGATCAGCTTAAAAATATATGTAAAGTATATTATAAAAAGTTTCAAAGCTTCAAATATTGCCACAGACTAATCATTTACATTAGTCAAACATGATTATTTTATCTTCGTCTTTATAATTTTCTATTTACATGTAGGTATACCAATTTCAAAATTGTTATGATAAGCAAATATCTAAAACAATTTATAAGAAAGCTTAGTTTAGTAATTCATACTTTGAATAATTTCAGCAATAATCATTAATGGTTTTTGAAATTATATTAAACTATTTCTATGGTCCTTTGTAAAACATTTACTAAAACCTTTTTTTTAATTTATACATCATTTTTACATACATTTTAAAAAGTTGGCGCCATTCTTATTTAAAATACAAATGCTTTAGTAGTAGAATAAAATTTAAAGCAAAAACAGTTTAGGATTTAATTTAGTATGTTAATAGTAGGTGTGATATTATTTTAATTAAGTACTTTATTCCTTTTTGATTTTATTACTAGATGTTATATAAATTGCATGCTATTACATCGTGTGTGTCATGTTTAATTTTGAAGCTAATAGATATCTTTGTGCTTTTACACGACATTTGAACCATTTATCTCTTGTTTTATAAAAGTAGTGCACAATCATGCATATAATTAAAGTTTAAAATTTTATAAAATATGGAAAATTACAGTTTTGTTTCAATTACTTTATATTATCATTAAATAACTATGTCGCATCATTATACAAGAGGATTGTATTGATATCCTCTGACATTAAAACTGCAATATAGTAACATTACTTTAACAATTTTGTAATTATAGTTTGTCTCAGGGTGAGGGTTCAGTGAAGCATCTTATGGATAACTGTGATGCCATATTTATGATGTACAACTGTATTGTATTTCATAACTTTGTTTAAAGTTGTTATTAATTATTATAAAACTTTCAGGAGCCCGTATTGTAATAAGTTACACATCATTAAACAGAAACACTTTATCAACCTTCATACTCCATTACATCTAGCACACTAATAATATAATAATAATCTCATAGCATCATCACTCTATATAGTTGTACAATTGTATGATATATGAGTTCATAGAATTAATTGATATAGAATATTTTGTGGTGTTACCTTTCAATAATTAAATACATTACAACCTGTCTGAATGAAACAAGTGCACTTGTTATAAAATAAATCTGTGTGTTGTTAACAATGGTGATTAAGAATATAATCTTTAGTACAATTACTATTAAACCAGTGGCATCGAAACAAAATTTTGAAATTTATAAATCCACAATTGAATCTGTGTAGAGTAATAGTACTGTACACATGATAATTATAGAAATTGGATTATTTTATAATCAAAAATAATAAATTTTATTAACATACCACAATTATTAGATGATAATAAAAACGTCAGTTTCAAACCCTTCTTTAGTCATTTTAATATTTATATTAGTGTATAAATTACATGGTTGTTATAAACAATTAAAGTACAAAAAGAAATATAAGTAATAGTAATTAATGGCAATTAACAGATCAATTCAAATCCTCTTAAGGAATATTACGCATGTAATACTCATATTGCTCTTGTAACCCTCTAACAAAAACAAAATTAAACGAAGCTATAGTTTTATAATATTAATCAATAACAGTAGATTTATCCTGTATTGTAATCCATAATTTGCTAACATCCCTTGCATAGTGCCAAAATGCGTAGAGTTTAATATTTTATAAAATAATGTAGAATTTGTTATTATTCATTTTGTGTATTACTTTGGAAAAACTAATTTAATGTAATACAACATACAAGTAATGTCACAGTTTACTGAAACTCCAATATGTGTTTAAGTTAAGAATTTATTTATATACTGCATAAAACTGGTACCATTGGAATGAAATTCCCATAACAAAAGTATTGTGTATCTTTCCTTCACTAAACCCTTACCCTAAGATAAACATTAGGTAATATTTTAAAGATGATGATATGGTATGTTGTACACTATACATACATGTTGGAATCAAACATTAATGATTAATTTGTAATTTTTTTTATAATCTTTTCTGAGTCTATCATTTTTGTTTTAAGCATCATTTATGGTAGATTTTTTTGTGAATTAAAAGTTACAAAGTATCATAAAATTTTTATACTTAACAAATCCACTTACAATACACATTAAAAAAAATTAGTATGCAAAATACCGATATTAGACATGTTTTATAATTCACAGTACCTAATAAACCTTTATAATTATTTAGTTTCTTCAAGAGCTTTGTAATTATTAAAAAAGAATGGGTAGTAACAAAACTTTTAATAAATTGTTTATTGATAAGTTGCTTCTATAAGTTTGGTTTGATATTTTTAAACACTGATTACTGCAGTGTTTTCATTTAGATGAATTGTCGTTTGATTAAACTTTCAACAAACTGCCTTGAAAATTTGACGTTTTTTGTATGAGTTAAGCAATGCTTTTATTTATATAACAAAATATAAAATGGAGTTAAACGTTGCTAAGATAAAACAATTGTAAAACAATTTGTAAAAAACCAAAAACGTAAAATGTTGTTAAAGGTTTTTAATTAACTCAATAACAACAAGAAGTGTCTAAACTAAAAAACTTAAAGAAAATATCTATCTTCATTATCAAGTACAATAAATGCAGTTAAATTAATTTGAGGATAAAACATTTCTTTTTTTGAATAAAATTTATAAAGATTTCATTATTTTCAATATTTTAATTTTTATTTATGTAGTGATTAGCTTATAAAAAATAGAATAATTAATTATCAATGTAAAAATCTTTTTTAAACTCTAGATGTAATTTCAAAAGAAATTACTGATTACTATGAAGAAAATTATCAAATGTTGTGGTGCAATGAACTCTGATAAGGTGCCTGAAGGGGCATCGAAAAAACTTACAAAAACAAAATCTTTTTTATTTTATATTTGTTCACATAATATTACAATTATTATTAGTTATTTATTACTCATCACTTCAAATCAGTTTATATTTATTAGTAATTAACTGAGTTTGTTTGTCAAACTATTATAATATTTACAAAATATAAAGGAGGAATTAATTGGTAATGTCATTATCTCAATTTTGATGTAGCATGTCTACATTTACCATTCAACAGCAGCTACTTTTTAATATAGATAATAAAAAATTAGGTTAAAATATTTTAATTCTTCTTTCAAATGTATTAAGAAATTCAATTAATTTGCTTCGGTTATACAGTATGTCCAAGATTCGAGGCTCACCATTAGCATCTCGGAAACCATAAGTAATACAAAGTCGGTTAAATAGGAGAAAAGTTGCGCAGTTAGGAGCCCAGTTTAATGTTCTTTTTATTTTCCCAAATAGATGCATAGTCTACTAGATAGAGGCAAAAAATCGAAAAAATGCTCATTTCTTCTAATCAACATATTTCTTGAAGCAATAAAAATAGAGAAAAACATCAAAGGAAAAAGTTGTAAATATGATAGGGCTCTTTAAAATTATATTTGTTTTATGACTGTCATTTGTTTTGTTTCGAAGATATAACACAAACTTGCATTTTTTTAAATGGAACGCATGGTTAATTTTTACATCAAACGATAGTTTATTTTTTTTAGTTTTCAGTAAAATAAGGGTTGTCCTACTTATTTTTAAAATTAAGCAAAATATAGAAAAAAAAGCATTTCATAATTTTGCTTATCTAGTAGGCAGTGAAGAACAAACTACTGTAATAAATGATGTTTGAAACAACAATAGCCAATTTGACAGCAGACATATAAAAATTTCACTTGTAGTAGCAGTTATGGAGTTTTCAAATGAAGACGAAACCGATATGTTGGTAATGTACATCCAGTGTTGAAGAAACACTACAACAGCGGGCAATGAGTATTTACACCAATATCCAGAAAGACGGCAACTTCATCGGATACTGTTTTCTAAATTAGAAAAAAACTTAAAGGAATTTGGCGTTTTTAAGAAACCGAGAGGTAAATATCAAAAGCAAAATGAAGTTGCGGAAGTCAATGTGCTTGCTGCTGTTATCAACGAACCGTCAACATCAGTCAGAAAAGTAGCAAATGATAGCAATTTAGCTAAATGAACAGTACATGAGATCTTGAAAAAACATGAATATCATCCATACAAACCTATGTTAAGTGCATGAATTGCATCCTGGGGATGCCCACAGAAAACTGAATTTTTGTAACTGGCTTATGAATGAGTAAACAAATAATAATTTATTCTATCGTAATATTCTGTGGGCAGATTAAATCAGATTAACAAATAATGGAGTTTACAATCGTCACAATTTTCATCATTGGGCAGATGAGAACCCAAAAATTATAAGAGAGTCGAGATTCCAAGAAAAATTTGGTTTCAATTCTTGGTGTGGTATACTTGGAGATAAATTAATAGGGCCTATAATTTTTGGAGAAATATTAAATAGACTTTGCTATTTAGAGTTACTTCAAATTGACATAGAAGATAAATTAGACAAACTTCCACTATGTAGAAGGGCAGACATAATTTGGCAACAAAATGGAGCACCACCTCACAATTCCAGGGTAGTACAAGATTATTTAAATGATAAATACCCTCAACAGTGGATTGGCAATAATGGTCCTATACGCTTTATATGGGAACACGTAAAAAACCTAGTTTACATTCAAACGTTTCATAATGTAGAAAAGCTACAGCACAGGGTTTTATAAGCCTTTACTTCTATTACGCATATGCAAACTAACAACTGTCAAAAATCATTAGTGAAGCGAATTAGGAAATGTATAGACATAAGGGGAGGTCATGTTAAACATTTGTTGTAGTGTGTTTTACATTTGGTTTTTGATCGTTTATTTATATTTTTAGTTCTCTGTTCCATTTACTTTGTGTTTTGTATTCTAGCATGTTATTAAAATATCATGTTCTTACATTTATTTTATGTTTTGGTAATAGTGTCAATTTAAATTGAATGTTAAGAGAATCTTCACCTTGTATTCACTTGCCGCTATAATAATTTCCACTATGCAATAAATATAATAATATAAAGTGAAAAATCTGCTGTAAAAATAAATACATAATTAACTATTAATAACTGTTAGAGTACTGCGTTAGTGAATTACTAACTAACTGGTCTTCTAACGGGTTACCCTTTGTTTTCATGTGCAATAGGCTTCAGTATACTCCTGCCAAATTGACAAAATGTTGTTTTGAGCACCATTTGTTAAAGTGGTTTGTTTTTCACTGCCTACTAGATAAGCAAAATTATGAAATGCTTTTTTTTTATATATTTTGCTTAATTTTAAAAATAAGTAGGGCAACCCTTATATAGCTGAAAACTAGAAAAAATAAGCTATCTTTTGATGTAAAAATTAACTATGTGTTCTATTTAAAAAAATGCAAGTTTGTGTTATATCTCTAAAACAAAACAAATGAAAGTTGCAAAACAAATATAATTCTAAAGAGACTTGTTGTAGCTATAAGTGTTTTCTTTAACATTTTTCTCTATTTTTATTGCTTTAAGGAATATGCTGATTAGAAGAAATGAGCACTTTTCGGTTTTTTGCCTCTATCTAGCAGACTATGCATTTATTTGGGAAAACAGAAAGATCATTAAACTGGGCTCCTAACTGCACAACTTTTCTCCCATTTAATCGACTTTGTATCACTTACAGTTTCCGAGATGCCAATGGTGAGCCTCGAATCTCAGACACACTGTATATTTAATGTTATTTTGATATACTTCTTGATTTTATAAAATGACTGTATTATTATTTTTCTTTGGGATGCTAACCCAACATGTGATTTTAAAATAAGGATTGTATATAGAATTGAAAAATGATTAATTTTCCATTCTTTATTTTTTTAGATATAAGGTGGACCTGGGCAAAGAGAATTGCAGGAGAAAATTGTGATAGGGAATTATTTTTTATAAACATTGTGTTTTGTATAATACTTGTTGTAGTTACTACTTACAAAACAAACTCCTATATTTTATCTCCTTAGTGTAGATGCCTGGGTAAAGTTACAAGGTAGATTTTTCCTCTTGCAATGCCTTTTCCGTGTCTGCTTCAGATCAAATTGCTTGTGCTGTTTTTCTCTTGTAAGATGAAACCATCTAATAATAGATTACCTACCAGTCTTAATCAGTTTTAAATATTTGAAATTGAATATACAATATTACAGAATATGTAGCAGATAATATTATAATTTATATTTTCATATGTTTAGTATATTTTCGAATATAATTCAGAACAATATTTGCTTTGTTCAGTTGTACATATATATGTTTACTTATTCCGAGTTAATCAAACAACCATTAATTATATTGATTCTAATTATGACAGTTGATAGCTAATTCTTTAGCCGACTTTATGGAAATGATTTCTGTTACAAGCAATATTTTTCTTACTCAATCAAAATGTGAACTGAATAAAATTATTTTTTTTGATTGGTTAAGAAAAGTGTTGCTCATGACAGAAATTAATACTGTGAAGTCAGCTCATTGCTTTACAGTACCAGTAACATTTAAAAGATTTTATAATACTAGATAATCTACACCTATAATATTAAATCAAAAAATTTTACAAAAATAGTCACTTTGCAAAATGTATATTATATACATTAATATATGTATATTGTACTCTTTTTCCAGCAATACTGATGCCAATTAATTTCCATTGGTGTTATACCTATAGATTATTTCCTAGTATTGTGGTCTACGCTATCAGTTAACCATTTTAAGAAATAACTTTATTTGCTTTGTCTAGGTTTCCCTTATGTATTTCATAACCTTTATAATATTTATTCTTTATAATAGGAATGTATATGTATGTACATATACAACATGTAAAGTTGCGAACCAAATGTAGGCTAAATGCCATTAGAAAAGACATAGACAGTGGATTACACTGTGGATACAGAGAGAATTTTAGCGACCACAATGGAATAATATATATTACTCTTATATATAACTGTTATTGTATATCATTTTGTCAGAGAGAACTGTTTTAATTTTGCCATATACTTATAAAAGTTTATGTACGATTTTATTAAATTGATATTTTGTATAGAATTAATCATTTTTAAGAACACTTAAGTATGTTTTGAGTTTTATTATGTTAAATTTTTAAAATTGACAATTGTCAATTACATTCTTATTTTCTATTTATAAATCTCTTCTTATATAAAATAAAAACTTCAAGGTCCCTCAATATAGAATAGGATAACTATACATAATTTGACTATATTTTGTACATTTTTATTTCCTAAAAGTTCTTCTGTCAGGGGGATATTGATAAATAGTTAGCATTGGGACTTTCCCATAAACGAAACAGAAAGTGGTTACTATGACAGGAAGTATGTTGTTTGACAAATCGTTCCTCTAACTTTGGCGGTAAAAAGTTTATCTGATTCCACGATGTGAATTTTGAAAGAAAACTTATATGATAGGAGTTGGTCGGTAACAACGGTGTAGTTTCTAAAAGGTTTTTCTGGCAAAGAAATATATGTGAATATGGTGGATTCATTGAAGGATTATTGCTCTTCATATGCTACTATAAAAAATTGAGGTTCCGAATTTTAGAGAAAAACAAATTGGGCCGAACTTATAGCTGAGACCTTAAACTTTTCTTACAAATGTGTCTTTCATGTTATCCATCATAATTTGGGTGTGTGTAAATTAGACAATTACCTGAATTTTGATCAAAAGTAACACAGAGTGGCAATTTCCAAGTCACATTGCCAGAATTTTGAACAGGGTTATTTGAATGTTTTAGATCATATTGTAACTATGGGTAAAACATGAATCCAACATTACAATCTGTTCCATAAAATTGACAAAGTTGGTTTAGAATTGATTGATATCGCCCCCCCCCCCC
>JAHWXV010976728.1:0-22570 GCA_024586415.1 Phrixothrix hirtus | reverse complement strand
TATCCTTAGATCTGTGTCAAATAACACTGATCTGAAAGTAGTTTGCTAAGCAGTCTAACAAAGGGTTACAATTAAGTAAAAAGGTAACTAGAGCAATTAGAACGCTGCCCAAATAGACCTGCGAAGCAACACTCTATTCTAGAGTAACCTAGTATAGGTGCCGTTATCAACCGTCACTTCAATGTTTAGAATGACACCTGGCAGCTATTAATAAACCTTCTTCTATTCTAGAGTAACCAAGTACGGGTGCTGTTATCAACCATCGCTTCAATGTTTCAAATCACGCCTGGCAGCTGTTAATATGGTTGGTCTTCTACAATATATATATATTGTGGTAAATACAAACAAATACATAAGGATAATGTTTCCTCAAATTTCAATGAAAATTGTATATAAGAGTAAAACTAAATAAAAGAAGGTAATAAGTTACGAGCAAACATTGGAAAAAAATTTAGAATATCAAATCAAATTTAAAATTAAACCATTATATATAAATGTTAGTTTAAGCAGTAGTTAGGATACTATGTTAGTACACCCATGCAGATAAAATATATGAATATTTACATTAATTAATTGTTGTGATTTAAATAAATAAGCAAATCTGTGATTAATGTTAAAAGCCTTCTAAGCGAAGGGTTCAAATTAATTACTCCATATATTAAAAATTACAGAATTCGTTTAAATAAAGATTGATATATGAGCATTTAAACAATATAACAAAATTACAATGTAATACAAAACCAAAGTGTGTGAAGCTGTAAATGCATCATACGTTCAAGAAACTAAATTTGCTGCAAAATAATTATGGAAATAGTGATCACCAGGAGCCGTTGAATATTATAGAAGTATTTCCATCCATTTCATTGAAATGTTGCACAAAATGTTGAGGATATTAAAATCATTCATCATGTTGCCAAAACATTTTGGTGTCTTATTAATTTGGCACAAATGTTTTCAAAAAATAGAAAAAATATCTATTAAGGCTTTGTATGAAGCATCTTATCACGTACCGATCCAAAACTGTACCAACACGATACATGTAATATAGAGAGATACTGCTTCAGCTAGTTTAGATAAATAATGAAGAGGGGAAGTGGGCTTTATCTTATATTAAGTATTGTGGACTCTTAAAGAAAAGAAATGTTGGACGCCACGAGATTATTCATTCGATATCCAGAAACGAATTAGTAACAATAATTAGCTTTATTCACAACAAGCACATGAAAAAGTGATAGTTAATCATGGCATATGATTTGAATCAATAAATAAATACATATAAATATCATGAAATTAATAAGTAAATACAGAATATATAGTAAAATAACTTCAAGGAAGTAAAGTAATGTAAGAAAATATAAATAAATTCATGTTACAGCAATAAATATTTACGAAAATTTCCTAGTTTTCCACTCATTGTATAGAGCTATAAGAGAGCTTCAACTGAAATTACGCTACAAGAAATTAATTAATTAATAATTATACATTATATTACGGGCTACTATTTTATGTATATAACTGTTTATAGTTTAAAACCATCAGCTGAAGTTTATTTTAAAGTCCAAAAGATAAATTGATGAAATATTCCAGTGATTCTCCAGAAGATAGGCAACTAACGATACACGGCCTACATAAATCTAGACACCAAGATAGCGTTACTTTGATTCAGGTGTTGACAAAAAACGGAATCCCAGACTTGACAAATTAACGTAATTTAGTCCATTCAAATGATAATTAACGTTAAGAGATATATGTAATGAGATTAGTAGTTAATCTTCCAGGAAAGAATAAACCAACGATAAAATCACTAAAATAAATTGTTGAGAATTAATTTACGGACTAGCGAAATTGAATTGATTAGGAAATATATTAAACATTAGAAGTTTACCTGAAGAATTGCTGCAGTGATTTTAAAACTGTAATTAAAAAGGTAATTCGAAACCAAATATTAAGTTACAGAATTTAGTATCGTTTTCACAAAGTACGTTAGAAAAGGGAAGGCCAAATTTACAAATATCTTCCGATGCGCATGACAAAATTAAATCAAGATTGTTTATAAAGCCATAGGCGGGTATGGTTAAACATTATTTAAGGGTGAATAATGAATTATGTACATCAGAAAATATTTAATAGTACTGAATTAACTTTGATAATATTAAAATAGAAAATGCGAAACCTGAAATAATTAAATATAAGGTTAAAAATAAATAATAATATGAAAATTCCATTTAAAAAGACCGAAACTATGTAAGATGAAAATAATAATTTATGAATGGGAATTTAAATGTTTTAAAATTTAGAAACGGACGTTACAATCTGGTATTAATTTTATTCAATAATATGTCCTCAAAATGCAATTTAACCATATAAAGATGTTACGCACAATGAAAGATTGGAAAATTTTTAAAATAATGCAGTCAACAGTTTCTTCCAACTTTCTGCCTGAATCTTCACTAGCAGTTAGTTGCATTTTGATCATTGTAAGTGTAGGTTATGTATTATAAGTAATAATTATATTAATCCAAACAGATCAAAGTACGAAATGATAACCTGAAACAAGTTGTTTCGATAAACAAGGAATTTAAATTAAAATAAAATTGAACTTTATCATAAATATATAAATAAGGAATTGAGGAGAAGGAGAAAAATTAACGTTAAAAATGTATATCATAAAGAGAATTGTACCTGTTCAGAATTTACAGAAGATTTGTACCAGGCGAAAAAAAATCGTTTAAAACCATTTGAACAAGCTTTAGTTGATTTTGATACTCAACATTATTATTACAACTGGAATTAGGGAAGAAATTTATAATATAAATTAATCAACATTATTTCAAAATACTTACATTCCTATAATAAAAGTATACGACGTCCATCTTGTATAAATAAAATACAAAGGAATAAACAACAGTAATTATTTCAAAAGGATTTGGATATTATTATCAACAATGTCATCATTTAACAATCAAGAAGCGTTTACGATTGTTAAAATCGAGTCATTATAAACAATTTTAAATTAAATTTTAGCAATTTTACAACACCGGAGATCATAAACCGCTGTATCCAGTACGAGTGGAGGGAACTTTGACAATTCAAACAAATACGTGGGGACATAGAAGTATCCGAAGCATAGGGTGCAAGTTCATAAGACTACACTAAAGGTTAGTGAACTATAATTGTAAAAGTGGCGGACTACATTACAACAGTAAACGATTATTTAACAATTTAAATTAAAACCTTTTAAAACAAATTGAAGTTGTGGACTAAATTTCTTTGGTCTTTAGATTAAGTTAATTTTAATTTCAGAACATTGATAAAATAGTTGAATTGTTTTTTTTTTGATCTTCGCATTTAGTTTTATAAAGTTTAGGAAAAATTCCCTTCATTGTTTATTAAAAGATTGACTGATTAGCTAAAGAACTCAACCACGATAAATTGAATTGATATTCATTTTAAAAGTTTAATTTTTATTATTACAATTGATTTGAATTTAAATAAAAGATTGTTGTTCTGTAAATCTGAATTTTAATTATAGCATCGTTCAAATTTACTATTTTTCTTTCAGAGATTGAAAGTTGATAATTTTTTATTTTTTTATTTGTGTTAGTGATTCAACTTTTTCTATTGATATTGAGATCGATATGAGGTAACAACATTCATCTTATAGCATATAGCATGGTGTAAGGTGGGTTGCAGCATACCCAAAGTAGGTAGGTAGTTTATTAATTACCAGGTATACAGAAGCTCGTGTAGCTTAGGCAACCAAATATACAACGACAAATAAATTTATTTAAACTTAATAAAGCAACAACGTAATACAAAATTAATTTTAATGTTGTTGGAACGGTCAGTTCAAAGGACGAATTTCCACAATATATTTTAACGCTCTGGTTTATAATCTAATTTTTGAACGCAACCATAGTGATTTGGCAACACGGTAGTGATTTCTTCTTAAATCATGAAACTTAGTGGTACCAATTCAGAGATTCTTCTGGATATCTCTAGGACACGAGGATGAAATAAAGTTTTGTCAGAAGGAATGAACTGCGCTAGTTAATAAAATATGACACACTGCAATATATATCGTATGTAGAAGTTGCATTAACATGCCTGTCTTGTCGTTTTAGTAAATGTAATTTAATAAAGAAATTGGTTTAGAAACCATAATTTAATATAAATGTCAAATGATTGCTTTAAGGTTTTAAAAATAAGAAACATCCAAGTGTAGAAGTTCTGGGTTTCTGAAGTCATCTAATTCGAACGTACCAAATCGATTAATGATAGGTAATCTTTGTGTGTGAGATGCAAATTAGTTAGTTCCAGTATAGCTATCACACGCTAAAATCTACTAAGTTAGATATAAAATAAAATCTTTATAAATGGATGTTTGTCTTGGCAAATAATAGGAAACATAGAACTTACTTATTTTTTAAATTATGACAAAGATTAATATTAGGATTAATATATTCTTGTTATCATTAGTTGACACCTATCAAAATTACATTACACATTAAAGTTGTGTTAATTAAAAAGATGACTAATCCTTCAATAATGATATCAGAACTAACAAATTGTATTTTAAAATAAGTAGCTGTGGCTATCCATAACCAATCCATATTGAGAATATATACCATATCGGAGCGTTGTTGGTAAGAAATTTAATTTTTGCTATTGGTTAAAACATAACTAGAACTGTTAGTGCAAATTTAGTTGACAGGTATTTAATAGATACGGATTCTTACTATTATCATAAATTTTAGTTCCTTTAACAACTGCTGTAGAAGTATCTACATCTCATAACTGATTTTAGGCATGCAGTAATAATTCAACGATACGTTTCTCAAGTCTGACACATGCGCTAGAAAGTTAGCTAGCCGGAGACTTTAATTCTTTATAAGAAAAGCTGTTGATACAAAATTTGACAGTTATCTTCTAAATTTTTATCTAATTGAGGTAATTCTTAGATAATGTTTAATTTTTTTAAGATAAACTAAATAGATTTATAAAAATTCTGCATCGGAGAGGGTTTAACTCAGTACTTTGCACTAACATGACGCACTCTACCTTTCAGTTATTGATACCCTGTACTCACAAAAGCATGTAATGTCATTTCCAACGCGTTAAACGCGTTAATCAATTACCTTGTAGAGAATTTCTATTAAGGGATATCTATCGCTTTGGAAATAACATTACGTTAACACAAAGATCCAATTTCAACCCATGATGAAGTTTTGGACCCAGGTTTCCTTCTTACATGAAGGTTGTTGAACCATAAACTTAACTAAACCAATAATGATCAGGAACTGCAATCTTCTATGTGCATTCAACAATCGCAAATGTTGACAATTGAGACAGTATACTGCAACGATACAAATTGCTCTTATAATAATTCAACAGTAAATCGGTAAGATTAAGAGGTTTATTAATTTTCGATTCGCTACAGGTTTACTCTTCAACCTATAAAGATATTCAACGAATATTTGGTACAAATTCGGTTCCCGGTAACCCTAAGGGTGTATAATCAGAAATCTGCCTTAGAAATGCATGTGGAAAAGGAAAGTTTCCCGAAAATATTAACCCTTAAAGACAATATCATTGATTAATGAACTTATTTAAATAGCCTATAAAAGTACGCCAATTACTAATTTAAATTAAAATCAGTTGCTTTTCGCGCTTTAGTTACAACTTGACTACAAACTTGTTATACTGCCTAAGATGACTTTTTTTACGCAACTCAATGTACCCGAAATTATCAATGCGAAACTGCCTACTTTATGTAAACAAAATAGCTCATTAAGCACCATTAATTAATGTATTAATAGAATATTACAAAATCTTACACAAAGTATTCAGCTAAATAGTAATATTGACAGTTAGATTAGAATTGCAAATCGTCCCTTCATTCGCAAGACTTTATTACGTGAAATCTTTCCTTTAGAAGTGTTTCAAGTAGCGAATTTGTGCAAATTATTTGCATCACAATAAGCAAGTCGTAAAAAAAACAATAAGAGGGGAAATAAGAACTGCTGAAACTGAGAAAATAGAACAATTCATTTAGTCACTGGATTTCTTAATTAAAATTTATGTTGAGTTTTTAGCTATATTTCGATAAAATACACAGCTCTATCTTGCATTCGATCTTAAAATAATATTGTTTCATACTTCGCAAGTTATACACTACCCTAGACAGATTTTGCTGTATTATTTCATTAATTTTTATATTAAATCAGGTTATTTCCCACGATTATGCCTAATCGGCGAAACTTGTAGTGAAAAATAAATGTATTCCTTCTAATTAATATTTTATTTTTAATAAAAAAGTATGGGTGAGATGAATAAATCTTTAACCCTATTTTTTCATTATAGCCTGGATTGTTGCACGGAACTGACTTTTTCAAATGTGATGCCAAAATTGGAAAATTTTGAATTGCTCGTTTGGATGGCTTTGGAAATGTAGAGGTTCTTGGTGATGATTTTGAACACCTAGTTACTAAAGAGTCGATTTAGTCCCATTCTAACGCACTACTTCACAAAAGATCATTCAGCAAATAATTTTAAAAACTAAAATTTGAAACTTATCTTTTTCTAAGGCTCAAAAGCCGTCTATCATCGCGATATCGAATTCAAAGCACTAGCAATACCGCAATTAAAAAATGAACGACGGGATCGATTCTTTAGTAATATTCAGTGTAAACATGTTAAGAACTTGGAATAGCGTCCACATTCGTCTTGAGGATGATTTCTTAAAAGAATTAATTGCCTTATCATCTCTTTACATCTATCTTCTCTTCGCTTCTTACTATTTGTTTAGATGAGCCACTGCTTAAACGACACATTACCTCATCTGACGTTAAACATGCAGTATTTGGCACTCTGTATTTCATAATTGTATCGATTAATATGTTTTTTTCTGTAACACGTTGCAAAAGAAGAAATTTTTAAATAACTGTACACAAATACGTGTGTACGTTCTTCTAAAGTGTTGGATAATCTAATTATAGCTGATAGGCTAATGCCTAAAATTTTGCTGTCTATCACTAAGAATTTGTTTTTCGTTGATAGATTTCAAAACTTATAATTCATCTTTTAGGTGTTACACAAATGAAATTTTTTAATCATTTTAAGTTAGGTTTTCGGAGATACATAGGCTATCATATATCCTCAATATTTCATCCTATATTCATGCCTGAAATTGCCGCCTGCGGGTTAAACCTGTGGTAATTTGTTTTTCGTTGATAAATTTCAAAACTTATCTTTTAGGTTTTACACAAACGAAATTTTTTAATCCTTCTGAGTTAGGTTAACCTAGATACATAGGCTATCATATATCCGCAATATTTCATCCTATATTCATGCCTGAAATTGCCGCTTGCGGTTTAAACCTGTGGTAACTACTAGGATTAATCCTTTTATAGAATGATTTCAATAAAGGCAACTTTGCGTTGGTACACCGTGCACGAGCATATGTGATTATCTTCATTAATCTAGTCATTGAAATAACGCTTTCTACAGACCGCTTCTAAATATTAAGCTACATGCCTTAAAACACCAACTCTATTTTATAGAGCACATACTTGACCTGTACAACAGGTATAAATTTAGATTTACAACAAATAACGAAATATAAATTGTTTAAAACTACTATGGGTTTAGTTAACTAAATAAATGTACACCGGTGAACAAAAGCAATGTCGCAAAGTGAAAGCTAACGCTGGCCGCTGCTACTACTCTCTTTAACCCAGGTAGAACGCATTATTCATATAGCGACATACGTTTGGTTCACTAAATACCTAAGTTTGCCTTCTGGTTTGAATTCTTCAAATCGCTACAGTGTTTTAAACAATTTTAAACTTATTCAAGCTGCATACCCTATATTGCATTTAAAGAGGAAATATTTTTTTAAATAAAATATAATATGAAGTGCGTAAGTTTGTTTTCATTTAGTATTTCAGAAATTGATAAAGCCAATTTCAATTAAAAAATTTAATTAAATTTGTAATAGTTCTACAGGTACATCTATTAGATATTGCTTGTTGCACTACGACATTACACATTTTGTTGATTTAATTACAATTGCAAAGTTTTAATTCTAAAATTTATGTAGGCAATCTGTATAAACAATAATTGTTCAGAAACCACGTCAGCAGTAGCGTTGAGTAAATTCGAGTGTACAGAAAGATAGCTATACATCGCGTGTAGCATTTATAGCATTTATTATTATAAGGCAATATTTGGAATGCAAATTGCCACTTTTTTCATAGCGAACTAAAGAACAACGTGCAAAACATATAAGCGACCGGAAAACTTAAGCGACTTACATATGAATGTTTAAAAAATGGTCGATAAACAGACGAAAGCGCATACATAATAAACGAAAGTAGTAATAACAATGGCTTAAAAATTGATAAACGTTCCATAAAATAATCAAGAAATACTGTACTAACAAAAATATTAACTAAAACTTTGCAATACGCAAATACTAAAAGTAAATAAAGCAGGTCACAACTACAAAGGGGAACGCCCAAATGACAGGAAATCGAAAAAGATGCATTTTCACCGCAGTAGATTAATAACTCACGCGATTGTTGTCTTTGTCTTGCATCGGTCTCGTTAAACTTGTTGCTAATTATTTACACTTTTAATCTTGAAAATACTCTTATTAGACTATAGATAATAATTACAACTGCAAAATACCTCTATTCATTTCTATTTTTTTGGGCGGTATACAGTCGTCAGAGAAATCTGCATAGTTGAATGTGCAAGCAATGAGCAACATAAATGTTTAACGCGAATTTATTTTAAATTTTACAATTTTTCACAAATTATCTTCCTTTAAATAACTCGAAAGTTGTTTGTTTCAAAATGGCTTTATTTCTCTCCTAAATAATAAAATCTTCAGTCACGCTAAATTAAATTTAGGAATTTGTACAACTAAATACTGAAATTATTGTATAAGCTACTTTTGTTAATTAATTTTTAAGCTTTACCGTCTAATTATTATACGATGACATGCTTTTACGCCATTAGCTAATTGCTTGCAATACTTGCGTTTACATTGTGTTATTTATGCTATGCGTGTTCAGTTGTGAATCAAAATTAATTGCAATGTTCTTTTAAAAAAAGATATATGAATATAATGTTTTATTTATAAAATAACAATTAGATACAGAAAATTTTAGGCAGGTTATTTACATCTTTTATGTTTTCCCCAGAAATAAAACCGATTGAGGAGAAAACAAAATTTTTGTTAGGCTTAAATTGAAATCAAGTAATCAATTTAATTTTTCTATAACTATTTTTTTTACAATTACATGTTATTTACACCATTAAAATTTTAGAGGTGCAATTCGACATAGAATAAATAACTTATCTGAAAGCAGGTAATATTTTAAAATGTAAAACCATCAGATGAATTTGTGGATTCTCGCTTTGTATATACAGGCTGATTCAAATGGTAAAAGCACAATGGACATCCCGCTTATATTATAAGAGAGAAGACCGGTTAAATGGGGGCAAAAATTGATACGACACATTAATAGCTTATTAATAATATGATGTGTTCTCAGTTTTCTTTCTTTTTAACAAAATAATGAAGATACTTTCAAGTTGTTTTCATATTATTAATAAGCCAACAATTTAGTTAGTTCCCCTCAATTTAATAAGGTATTTTACGAAAAACCTCATGTCGTAATTAGCCTTCAAATTTCGAAAGCCGTGTGAACCATTTAAATTTCTATTTTTTCCAATAATATTTTAAGTTGTTCCATGTAATTATTAGAGTGGGGGTGGTTTTATGTAATTAGCCAACTGTAAAGGATATTTGCTTTCATATTTTAGTGTTCATTTATTTAAAGAGGTTGGTTTTTGAGTGGCTGCGGTTTTGGGTTTGTGTTTTTAAATTTGCTTGTAATTGTTTCGGAAGTGTTAAAAATATTAGAGGCTGTGTTGGGAGACAGTTTGTGTACGGTAGTATACTATATAGTGAATCCTGTTCATCCATTTTGAATATGCCACGAATACCAGGGCAACTGGAATCCCCCTTAGAAGCGTGTAGAAGAATAGTTGCGTTGTCCCAAGTTGGTCTTTCAAAGGGAGAGATATCACAAGTTGATTTTTTGTAAGAACACATTAATTTATGTAGTTTATAAGAATACCTTGCTCGGAGATATGTGATTTTTTGATTTTTGTATTATTTATGATAATTCGTTAAGACATAAAAGCTTATAAATGTTTCAATGAAAAAATTAAGTTTTTGAACAAACTTACCCGTGGCGACCATTTGAAGATATTTCCTGGTTTCACAAGGCTTTGGAATCACAACACAGATTTTAAAAGTTCAAAGAGTAGCATAAAGAAGAAATTCTGAACTATGCCATCAACATTATTTCAGTAAAATTGGTACACTTTATAGTGCTTACAATGATCATTATTGCTAGACCTAATTTTTGACAGAAATAATAATTATTGAAAGATTCTTACAATAAATTGGTCTATAGTTTCCTCTATTTGCTATTTTTCTTAATTCTTAAAATTGGTTGCATAATTTTTATTGTTTTTGGAGTATTAGTTTAGATCTTTGTAATTTGCTTCATTTGTATCAATAAAATTCTTAGTTATTTACTAATTTGTTACTTTTAAATTGAAATCATAATAAATACTAAAATATTAATAAAAAGGATACTCAGAATATTTTTAATCCTGAGTTCAGAAACTTCATAATACATAAAAATTTAAGGGTTTTTATTCAAAAAAGTTTAATGAAGTGACTGTTGAAAGAGCTCATGGACAAAACAAATGAAAACCATCAAAAGACTTTAATAACTAAGTTTTGTCTCGAGCATTCCACAGCCGATATTCACCCTAAATATATTATTCATGCCTATATTTAATAAAGGCAAATTTTATTATAAATATAAAACTACTTTATTATAAAAACGCATAGAAAATAGTATTGTGTCCTATTAACGACACTGAATTGAAAATAACTATTATTGTGAGCAAGTAAGACTTTCCCAGCCTACTCACACAAATTTTAGAATGTAAACTATTAATGAGCTGAAAAATTGGTGCGATGGGCAAATGAACAGATCTAACGTATTACGGGCACACATGTTTACCATTTTTTGCTTCTTTTTTATCTCCAATTTTTAAAAACATGCTGCTTCTACAACATAAAATGGAAAGCAGCGCTTCCCTTGGATAGGTAAATTGTAGAATGTTTGTGTTTATTTGAAATCTGATTTAAAATATAATGCGGATCCTTCATACTAGATACAAATATTTTGCCCTATTTTATCTTTTCAAGCGAAATACAGTGTCTAAATTTCCGTAGCTTTGCCGGGTATCTCCGACGCTATCTTATTATTATTCAAGATAGCGACTTGCGGTTTTCGTATCATTGTGCTACTTTTTCTAAAACAAAGATACCGTCAGCAAAATCTAAGTGAAGTAGCAAGAGAAGTTCATAAATTAGAATTTTCGATTGTTACATGTAAATCAAAATCGAAGGTGGTAATGAAAATTTTGTTGATGGTGTCTTTATTTACATAAAAAGTGTAATACTATAACATGAAAACCGCAAGTCGCTATCTTTAATAATAATAAGATAGCGACGGAGACACCCCGCAAAGGTAAGGAAATTTGGAGACTGTATAATTTATAATATACAACCTATCTCAGTGATTTCAAATCTCTGCTTATATGCTCTAAATATCTGTATTTAAACTTTTAGGTTCGCCAGATTGAACGATGGATCAAAAGAGAAAGAGAAGACCATCAAGAACGCCCTATACTCTCATTACCAAGAGTAGGGAGTCCTGTAAACTGCATACTACATAACGACGAAAAGGAACAGATTAATGCCTTTGTTCAAAATTCTTCTTTCACTACGTGCACGGTTATACGTGAAAATTTGCATATTAATAGCTCCAAGAGAACAATGGACAGATCTTTACATGAATTCGGAATTCATTGCAGGAAATATGCTTAAAAATCCGAATTAACGCAACCTTTGGCTAATGCAAGCGTACAGTTTGCACAACGTAATCTAGGAAGGGATTGCAATGCAGTAATTTTCAACTATGAAGAAACATTTTTTTCATTGCACGATGCAGACAAATTGTTATTGAAGGCTAATAAAACCAGATACGAAGCTCAACATGTTCAACCTAATAATATTAGTGGAAGGATTAATGCAGCATGTTGGGGGTGAATGTGTAATGCTGGAACTGGCGAACTCATACAAGTTGATAGAAGATTTATGACCGAAAATTATGTTGAAGTTCTCGATGAAGTCATGCTACCAACTGTTAGAATATTAAACCCGAAAGGGCGCATAGTATTTGTGCAGGACAACTCACTAATTCATACCACTAGAATCGTTCTAGACTGATTTGCAGAACACGAAGATGATATTACATTGCTTCAATGGTTAGCGCGTTCCCCGCATCTTAAACCGATTGAATTTTTATGTGGCGCTACAGTGAGTCAATGGAACAGTGTAAAGAATATTAAAGTAAGAAATTTAGAATACCTCTACCAAAATATTATCAACGTTTTGTAACGTTTACGAGGCGCAGACATTTGTCAATTACTTATTGATTCAATGACCAGACGACTACAAGAATACATTGATAGTCAAGGTTTCTACACAAAATATTAAAAAGAGTAGAATAATTCAAATAGGAAACGAACAAGTGGTTTTTGTAACATACCGTCTTAAATAGAGGCGAACTCACTAAATTGATAGCTTATTAATAATATAAAAACAACTTGAAGGTATCTTCATTATTTAGTCAGTAAAACAAACTTAAAGTGAATCATATTATTAATAAGCTACTAATGTGTGTTGTCAAGTTTGCCTCCATTTAACCGATCTCCTCTCTTATAATATAGGCGAGATATACAGTACCTTTAAAATTTCGATCAGCCTGTATATATAAATCGAGAATCCAAAAATTCATCTGCTGGTTTTACATTTTAAAATATAACATGTTTTCAGATAAGTTATTTATTGTATGCCTAATTATACCTCTAAATTTTAGTGCTGTAAATAAAATATCATTGCGAAAAAATTAGTTATAGAAAAATTTAGTTGATTGCTTGATTTTGATTAATGCCCAATAAAAATTTTGTTTTCTCCTCAAGCTGTTTTATTTCTGGGGAAAACATGAAAGATTTAAATAACCTTCCTAAAATTTTCTGTATCTAATTATTATTTTATAAATAAAACATTCATATATTGTTTTCTAAAAGAACATTTCATTTAATTTTGATTCACAACTGATCACGCATAGTATAAATAACAATCTAAACGCAAATATTAAAAGTAATTAGCCAATGACGTAAGACCACCTCACCGCATAGTAATTAAATGGTAAAGCTTAAAAACTAATTGAGAAATGTAACTTGTACAATAAAATGATTACAATGATAATTACAGTATTTAGTTGTCCAAACGCGGAAATTTAATTTAGCTTGATTGAAAATTATAATTGTTTAGGAGAGAAATAAGGCGACTTTCAAAAATACAACTTTGGATTATTTTAGAGGAAGATAATTTGTGAAACATTATAAAATTTAAAATAAATTCGCGTTAAACATCTACGATTCTCATTGCTTGCACATTCAACTATGCAGGTTTCTTTAAGGACTCTAAACCGCCCAGAAAAATGGAGAATGAGTTAGGGTGTTGTGCAGTTGCAATTATTATCTATGGTCTGACAAGGGTATTTTCAAGATTAGAAGTGAAAATAATTAAACACAATTTTAACGAGACAAGAAGGGAGTGAGTTATTAGCCCGGTGCAAATGCTTCTTTTTTGATTTCTTGCCATTTGGGCCTCCCCTTTTGTAATTGTTATCTGCTTTATTTACTTTGTATATTTGCTTATTGCAAAGTTTTAGTTCATATTTTTGTTAGTACTGTATTTCTTGATTATTTTATCGAACGTCTATCAATTGTGAAGCCATTGTTCTTACTACTATCGTTTAGTATGTATGCGCTTTCGTCTGTTTATCTACCCTTTCTTAAAAAACTTATATGTAAGTCGCTTAAGTTTTACCGTATGCCTTTATACTTTGCATGTTGCTTTTTGTTCGCTCTGAAGAAGGGTTGCATTTTACATTCCAAATATTGGCTTCTAATAATAAATTTTAGTAAACAACTGTTTTTGTTTGACTCTAATCATAACGCTACACGTACTGTATAGCTATCTTTCTGTGCACTCGAATTTAATCAATGCTAATGCTGACGTTGTTTCTCTGTAACTATTTTTTATACAGGTTACCAACATAAATTTTAGGATTAAAACTTTGCAATTATAATGAAATCAACAAAATCTGCATCGTTATAGTGCAAAAAGCAACATCTAATAAATATATTTGTATAACTGTTACGAATTTGATTAAATTTTTCAATTGAAATGGACATTATTAACTTCTGAAATACTAAATGAAAGCAAACTTACGCACTTCATATTTTATTTTATGTAAGAAAAATGCTTCCTCTTTAAATACAATGTAGGGTACGCAGCTTGAATAAGTTTAAAATTATTTAAAGTACTGTAACGATTCGAAGAATACAAACCCGTAGATAAACTTAGAGGTATTTAGTGAATCAAACGTATGTCGCTATATGAATAATGCGAGAGCAGTAGCGGTGGTTAGCGCTAGCTTTTACTTTGCGACATGACTTTTTTCTACCGGTGTATACATTTAGGAACAAAGAAATGAAGTAAATTAAACATTAAACACGGCAGAGGAGTATTCTAACTACGGTGCAAATTTGAGCCTCGTGCTTGTGTTAAAAGTTTTCCCTACCATCTTGAATGTTAACATTACACTAACTTCTAATTTTAGTTAACTACACGTCACTCTGAGTTTGTGCTGTGTGTATTCATCCTGTGGTATAGGATTTGAAGGTGTAGATTTAAAAACTGTCCGAGGTATTCCATTCCAATGATTTCTAATAAGAATTAACTTTTGTGTACAGATTCTTTGATAGTCTTTGAATTGACAAAGTTACTGTGCGCCAATTTAATGTAGTTTGTTTAATTGAGGGAAGGCACATGTTTGGGACTTTCCCCAGTACCTGTATCGTTTGAAATTCGCGCCTTTGTTAGAACTTTTCTTTACCTTCTTGAATATTTATATTACACTAACTTATAATTCTGATTGACTGGATGTCACTATCCAATTTTATTTAACCAAAGTAAAGTATAATTAAATAGGTAAGTTGTTTCTAAATTTTGATATGTGTGAATTCAATGTTATTTTGGTGTTCAAAGTGGCAATTAGTTTATATAATGGAAACTTATTCTTTAAAAAATCATCCATTATATGTTTGTATATGAGATATAAATAAACAAACATTAAATAAACTTATTATTTAATGTTAAATATAAAGTTAGTAATACGAGAATTCTTTAAAAATCAACAGTCTAAAACTAAATTAGCTTACTAGAGTTGACGGCTTTATAACTTAAAGCTAGATGTAAGACTCACAAAAGTAACAAGTTATAATGAAGGTCTCTAAAGAGATATTAATATGCTCCTAAGTTTCTCGATTGGAAACTTTGAAAGTTGTTGACGGTATCTATTACCGCAACAAATTTAAATTTACTTGACAATTCAACGTTCGTTACTCTATTGCTAAATTTATAATAGTCTGACGGATAATATATTGTCGAAGCTGATTAAGAAAAAACCAATATAGGACAAGTGTTTCTTAAAGTTCCATCGATAAAAATGTTTTAATAGCGTTTAACTTTTTATTTGAAAGCTTTTCCCTATTTTTTTATAATTTGAGATCTGTATGTAGACGATAGAAGCTTTTTCGTAACTTTGAAGTTGATGCACGCTAGGGCACGGACAATGCATCTATTAATTATTTAAGTTTTAAGGACGTAATGACAATCATAGTAGGAAACGTTATTGATCGAGGTGAGAGATGATGTCAATAATAGGACTACTACCTGTTGTGTATTTGTATTAGTAACACTAGACTAACATAAACCAGAATTCTTTTATTACAATTCTATAGTTTTTTATCTGCCTTGAAAAACGCGTGAGCATCGTTTTAAATCTAATTATCAAACTAAACCTACTATGTTCCTATGTGTGTACTGCCTTCTATTAATCATTAATTTACCTTAAATTTGGAACACTACATCTCTCTTCCTTCAATAAATCAATAAAGTATCTTTATTCAGAGATTTAATTTGACGGGTTGTTTAATTATTCTACCTGAACGCGTAGTTAATGGTATCTCAGGTGTATAAGTTTTGGGAGAAATATTGAAGCGCTCAGGATCCTCCTTACTCGCTTTATGTGGTTCCACGCCAGCATTTGGTGTCTGCTTATTTATTATTTGGATTACAGTTATTATCCAGAAGGGTAGTGGAACAATATGGTGAAGGATTCTCAAAAGCTTGAGGTTGATCACTAATGTTATTAGGGGTAACCGAATGACAAGTTGTCCCAACATATTTCACGTTTATATCGCTATAAGTATTTAGGCGCATATCATTAGCATGTGCATGTTTTATAACGTCCCCTACTTGAGCTTAGTAATTGAAAGGACTTAATATTTTAACGACATTGCCTTTTTGTCATAACTTTGACTGAACATTTTTAACAAAGTCTGACTGTTTCAAAGAATATAATTTAGTATTTCCGATACTGTGAGTATCAGATTTAAAGTTATTTTTAAAAAAAGTCGATTTTAGAAGATCGATCCTTATTCTATGGCGCGTGTTAAATAAATCTTGTGCGGGTGAAATACGTATCACACCAGGAGTATTTCTATAAGTGAATAAAATGTTAAGTAGACTGGTTGTTATAATATCTCTTCTCTATTAAAGAAAATGTGCTCTTTGAAGAACTTTTTAACTGTTTGGACACTTTTTTCTACAATTCCATTGCTTTGAGGATGGCAAGGGGGTGTTTTTATTGGGCTATTGCCATTTGCTTGGCGAAAGTTAATAATCTCCGAAGAATTAAAAGGTGAACCATTGTCTGAAACTAATTCAACGGGTAAGCCAAAAACAGAGAATATTTCTTTAACTTTCAAAATAATTTCTTTCGCGTTTGTTTGATCAAGCATTGGTTTAGTTTCATGTCGTTTTTTTTACAGCCAATTAGAATAAGAAATGTATAGCCAAATTAGCAAAAGAGGTCTATATGTACTGTATAAAAATGATTAGGGGCACTAGGACAGGATAAAAGCTTACTACTATTTGAAAAAGTCTCCATTTGTTGACAAACATCGAAGGATCCATTAAATTTTTCGATCTCATGGTTCAAATTGGGTCATCAACAATAAGATCTCGTTAGCATTTTAGTTCGTAAGATGGCTAAATGTTGTTTATGAAAAAGTTTGAAAGTTTCCTGTTGTAATAACTTTGGAATTATTATTTTATTACCTAATAAACGATAGTCACTTTCTACCCAGAGTACGTGTCTCTTGCAAAATAAAGGTTTAATTTCATTGTTTTGGATACAATTTTGCAATCCAATAGGCGTCCTATCCATTATTTTAGTCAAAATTAAATCCTCCTTTGTTTCGCAAGCTATACCATTGAAATTAAGGCGAACATTATTAGCTAAATTGATAGAATATAAAGAATTAGGTGTATACGTTTCCATAGGAATGGATAATCTAGACAATCCATCAGCATTTGCCACTAATTTCCCTTACTTGTGTTCTAATCGAGATTTGTAATAACCTGTCAAATCCTTATTTATAAATTTTGATACCAAATGAATACTGGTATTTTACACGTTTGATTATGTTCTTAATTCCATTATATACAGGGTGTTCCCAAATTACAGATAGATGTAGGAATTTTAGACGCTCTTACAATACCCCGAAGCAACCGTAAAACATGGTAGTCGCTCTATATGACACAATTAACGGTTTTCTTAAAATCTACACAAACTCGAATATCCGCTGAATTTTCCTTTGGCACTACAATCACCTTGGCCAACCTTTGATAAGATTTGCGACTCTGCCATTTTTAATAACTCTAACTCGACCTTTGACTTTAAAACTATAAGGCATTTCACATGCTCGATGAAATTACTTTTATACCTGCCTTAAATACCTTTATACAGATATTTGGTTCGTCTTTAAAGACAGTTTTATATTGACTTTTAATTTCTATTACAAACTTCATAATGTTGTGTTTATTTTCATGTTTATTTGTAACAAGACCAATATCTTCAAATTCGACTATTACATTAGTATCTATTAATTTTTCCAGTTCGGATTCAAAATATTCAGAAAATTCCTTCCTAACAAAGGTATAAACTTAGATTTACTTATTAGTACAACTAAATGCAGCAAATATAAATAATTTTTATACAAGACATTCACAATAACTTGCCCCAGAACGACTACATCTTCATCTGGAACTACTCTTAACTTAAACCTAATGGGCTATAACTTAAGGTTGGAAAATAATTCATTATAATCATCAAAATGTATAACTGAACGAAATGCACACGAGTCCACCTCCTTTAACAAAAATATTCCTTCAATCGGTAACTTAACTGTCAAGCTCTTATTATTTTGTAACCTAAATAAAAGATTTAAACAATACAGCTCACCGCTATCCCGTATTTGACTCAATTCTATAGCATCATCTTCCTCTTCAGGTGTACTTTGGATTTACTCAAATTCCCAGAATTCTGGTTGATGTAAGTCTGTGTTATTATTACATTGCAATCTGTATAATATTAAAAATTTTATCTGCTAAGGTAAACTATAGCCTCAATCTTATAATGAATGCATTATAGTAGTCATCGTCAGTCGTATAATGAATACCATTATACCAATCAAGTAGGCGTTTATAAGTTCTCATTATGATACGCAATCAGATAAAATTATTAAGGTGTTGCGCCATATTTTCGACCGAAATTGATAGAAATAATAATGTGCCCTACACATTAGTCTCTAGGATAGTATATATTTTTTTAAAATTGATCTCAAAACATGTTGGTCTACCTAGTAGAAGATGAACACTACTCTAATATAGACTGCTGCGCAAAGTGAGATAATTTAAGTGAATCTTATAGTTACACATTGAATCATTTCTACTTACTTAGATTTGTGACACCCAGTTCTTTTATTCAGGAAATGGATATGGGTTTTGTTAGATAAATACGGAAACACCGCCTACTATCTATTCATGAGTATAGTATTCGCAATAAATTTTGTTAACCAATAACGATAGAAGCAAAAAGCAATCACACAATACTGGCCCCAAAATTAGGCAGTCGAAAGTGTAGTAATGTAAGAGGGGAGTTCAATGTACTCTAGGTATCGGGGCGCTTTAGTAATGATAAAGATTTTTAATTATCTCAATGGAAAATGAAACACCCTGAGGGTATAGATACAAATCTTCAATTCATTATTATGATTATTGTTCTAGATATCCTTGGAGGAAGACCACCAAAATGATTGAAGCGACAATGTTGCGAAACATACAAAATAGCGCTGTGATAAAATTCCTTACAAAACAAGGAAAGCCCCAAAAAATTATCCACGAAGAGATGGTGACTATTTATCAAGATTCTGCTCCTTCATTATCCACCGTTCAAAAGTGGCCAAGTGAGTTTAAAAGTGGTAGAGAAAGCATTGACGACGAACCCATGCCGGCAAGTCGGTCAGTACCACTACTGAGAAAAACGTGAAATTTGTTGAGAAGCTTGTACTCGAAGATGCCCATATAAAGGTGAAAATATTAGTAAAAATGTTTAAGCTATCCGCGAGTACCATTCACACTATACTTGATTACCATCTTAACCTGTCAAAGGTTAGTGCAAGATAGGTTCCGTGAATCCTTGTCGCACCTCAGAAACCAGTGTGTGTCAAGTGCTGTAGGGAGTCTTTGGAGCCCTGTAGTAAAAATCCGCCGAGTATTTTCAACCGGATTGTTACCGGAGATAACACATGGGTTCATCGTTATGATCACGAGAGCAAGCAGGAGCCCAAGCAGTTGCATAAAAAAGGAGCACAGTCACCAACGGTGGTCAAAGTCACTCCATCGGCCTGAAAACTCATGGCCGCACTATTTAGAGACTCAAAGGGAACTTTACTAATTGAGTATACAGAAAAATGTCACAGTATTACTGCCGCATTTTTCGCAAACACTCTGCGTAATTTGTTGGCAAGAAATTAAAAATAAAAGACGTGGAAAATTGACCGCAAGTGTGTTGCCTCTCCACGGCAACGCACCGGTTCACACAAGACGTGCTGCCAAGGCTACTGTGGGAGGCTGTGGTTTTAAAGAAATCATTCAATCACCTTATAGCTCCAACCTCGTCCTCAGTGATTACTCTCTGTTCCCCAATCTCAAGAAATATCTTTGTGGAAAGCGTTTTTCCGATTATGAAGAGCTGAAGGCGGTAATTAACGCACATTTTTCGGATAAATAGGAAGATTATTTTTTACAGGGTATTGAAAAGTTAGTTTCCCGATCAAACAAGTGTATTGAAGTTATGGGGGACTACATTGAAAAATAAAATTTATTCAGAAATTTGTGCTTTTGCCTTCATGCCTATATCGATAATAAATTTAATACCTCTCGTATATGGTGTTTAACTTTTAAATAAATTATTTTATATATGTTAAAATATTTAGCAGTCGGCTTCATTTATATTAATTATTAACCAAAAACCAATATGCTTTCTGCAATATCGTGTTTATTTGTCATTATTGTTTACCTATTGAATTACTTTGAAACTTTTGGAGCTTCACATTTTTCTTTACTAATTGTTTTTTTTAAGAACATCTAGCTTATTTTGGAGCTGCAACAGGAACCATATAAGATTTTTGCAAAATCATCCACAGCTTTAAATTTAGATAAAAAGGCAAGTTTATAGATTACAAAATTTAAAATGACCAGTGAAATCATTTGTAAAAAGTATCAAACATTTTATTCAGCTAAATAATTTGAAAATATGTCCTAGAGTTCACCTTTAACCTTCCCCCTAAAGATATGTTTATATCGTACTCCTTTTCTAAAACTGCGTCTAAAATTGCTGCTATCGACATCTGATTATTATATGTTGGGTTACATTTGAAAATTAAGGACACAGACCTTATGAAGAAAAAGGTATGAAATTTGAGGAATGTTTACTTTTAAACTGTAATGTTAGCCATACGTGTGCAAAAAACGTCCCCTTTTATGATATCATTTTCCTGTTACATAGACACAGCTGTGGACACTAGTTCGCCGTAAAGTTATGTTAATCGGAATAAATCCATACGTCATGATCATGTAAGGTAATTGTTTGTGTAAGAAATTTGGCCATGCTGTAATTATCGTATTGTCAGCCGGAAATCTACCCTTTGAAGCATATCAGAATTTGTTTCAACAACATGTTTTATCAAAATAGTAGACTACCTCTCATTTTTAGAGCAACATGCAGGATGGGGCACATTTCAGCAAAAAGTTGCACCAATATGCGCAGAAGTATTATAGACTCACTAGCCGAACCATCTGTTTTCACGTTTAGTTTTCTCCTATGGGATTACATAACTTCAGAATCTGACAAAAATACCGAGTTCGCCCCTAAACTTTAAAAGATTAGTTATGACACCCTCAGAGATATTAAAGATATAGTAGGAAAATAATTGTTGCATTAGGATATCAACCAAGGAGAGATCCAATAAAAATGCGGTAGAAAGTGGTATTAACTTCAACGTTTATTGTTTAATATTCAATCAAAATTAACGTTTCGACCATTTTCTTGGTCATAATCATAATTACAAAGGTTTGGTATGTGATCTGGTTTTTTATTTTACATATTGAGGTACAACAGTTTAGAAGTCAATCTATAAAAGCTTAAAAAGTAATATTTATATCTTACATAATTAATTTTACTTACATGAAAAAAAAAATTTCGATTTATTTTTTAACAAATTAATTATTGAAACTTAGTGAAACCATTATGGATTATTAATCCAAAGAACATTATGAAATTTCTTTTTAAAATAAAACGTGTATAAAAATGGTAGCAATCACACATGCTTTAATTTTGGAGGTCATCCTCCACAAATATAAATAAGTAAACATTTGTAAAAAATAAATAATGAACTATTGAAACGGTAAAAAACTACAAGTTCATACCTAAAAATTACTAATTTCTCTTAAAAAATTATAGTGATTACACCGGAAAAATATAGACGTACACGTTCACCCACATACGAACAAACCATCAATCTCGGTAAAGTAGAGACTGATAAGTTTCAAGGTTTTCTTTGATGCAGTATTACAATGAAGTGTCTAGAGAGACATTAGCCTAGAGTAATTATATCTATTTTTAAAAATTGTCAAAGCGGAAATATTTGAAAAAGTATTCATTTAATTTATTATTCGTTATTCATTAAACAAATATTGATATGTTTTATTTGGAATTAAATAATTAATCTATAATTTATTTATTATTAATGCTTTGAATGGCCGCTTTTGTTGTTCCTATTAAAAATTACGTTATATCAATTGCTATGACCTTGGCGAAAATTTAAAAATTTAAGTTTAAATATTTATTCTTAATCCGAAAAGTTT
>JAHWXV010976442.1:0-11159 GCA_024586415.1 Phrixothrix hirtus | reverse complement strand
AAATACACACGATGTTTCTATGCAAACTTTGTAAGGTAACAGATTAATTTTTAATCAACAAACTGCTTAACTAATTCGTAAATTCTCATTAATTAAAGCAAATACTAAGGATTTGGATCCAGTAATTTAACATATGTGCTCTGTTAACGCCATACAGAAATCATATATTAAATAAGCTCAGTAATAAATAATTTAATTTTCATAAATCAAATATTGCCCTTTGGCTATTAAATTCGGGGTGGCTGGAGGAGCCTTCTCAATAGTTCTATCCTAGACCTTCTCTTTCGAGGTTTAAGATAGATTGATTTCAAATTCAAAATCGGCTTGAATATATAGGGTTTTTCAAAACACGCCAAAGACGACCTAATGTACACTTTCCTTCAATAATTCGTAAAATATATATAAATAATGCGGAAAATCAACCAAAATAGCAAGTTAATTATGCAAAGATGCGGTAACGTTAATAAAGAACATCTTTGAATGATTAACTGGCTTGTTATACAAAAATAATTAATTACGACTTTATGTTTTAACATAACAATTCTTAAATTATACTAAAACATAGATTACCGGACAGCCGATTTAAATCTGTAATTAAAAATAAGTATTTAATTATCCCAAAGTGGAAAAAGCTTAAAGTTCTGAAATTTCCATTGTATTATCAGTATTGAAATTGCAGACAGCGAAAAAATGTGATCGTTATATACAGGCATCAAAAGGTCAATGTCTCAGCCATGAACTTGAATGTTTTGTTTATTATCTTTGACCCGCAGGTTATCCTATATCCGTTTTATCTACACGCCCTAACAAGTTAATTTTAGACTAATTATGAACTATGACGAAAAAAATTCTCGTGGCGTTTTGCGTCATTAACAAACCTAATTAAGAAAAATACTAATACAAGTATACCGGGTGCTGACATAAAATTCTAAATAAAATGTTCGGAAAAATTAAATCATTTTCACATGTAGCTTAAATTACACTGTACAAAATCTCCTTTTACATGAAATAAAATTAATTAAGGTCAACAGAAAGGAGATTTTGGCATCGATTTTAGGTACACGTTACACTCTCCTCTGCCACCCTCCTTCCCGCCAACCACGAGAAGCTATCGCGCCGGCACATTACTCACATTTGAAATACGTCGGTTGGCTGCGCGCCACCCTGTATTAAAAAATGAAATAAAGTTGTATGTCTACGCCGTTTCTTTCGTATTTATGTCGACATTTTTTAACGCTGCCCTTGGTGATTATATACTAAAGGACTAAAGTTCCCCTTTTAATCGCAGCAGAAAAAGCATTTCTCGAGTGATAGCGAGCGAAATTACCTCTAGAAGCACTTTAGTATTGAGATGTACACATTACTTTTTACACTTTCGTGTAATTTGAAATGAAACAAGCCAAAGAAAGTAAGTTTTCATAATTTTGACATTGACAGCTCATTCGATTCATTAATTTATCTTTCACGGCAAATGCTGTTTAAATTTTATTTACAAAGCTATGGTAATTTTTGACCTTAAGTGGTGCAGGTTCAAATCCGATCGAGGCTGCTAAGTTTTTCGACAGAGAAAAATTCAATAAGTAAGCATTCTTCTCAAATAAGGAAATAAAATTGTAGGTGTCATGTCAATTTGACATTTGGCACGTTAAAAAACCTACTAGGGATAAAACTCCTAGATTCGGCAAAATTCTAGCGGAATTATCTACCCTAATGGGTGAAGCTAACAGGGCGAAGGGGGTTTCCACATTCCGTAGTCTCACCTGCAACACTAAATAAAAAATAAAATATAATAGCAGATAGTGACAATGACTTTTAATAATTTTTGTACTATTGATAAACTAACATTTCAATCTTTAGTTAAGTTCACCTTATAGACATTTTCTATGGAAATCATTGTTAATACGAAGTTAATACAGTGATAAGCAACGTAATTATCTAACAGATGGCAACTGTATATTGAGATACCCGTTCATAAATAAACCAAATCTACAAATTCGTTTTACTTTAGTACTCCTGGCTAAATTAAATAATATGCTATATAAAATAATATATTTAATAAAAGTGTGTTACATATAGATGAATTTCAAATATTTATTTCCAACTTCAATTCCTTGGCCGCAAAATCGAGTTTTTCACACTTTCGTAGAAAAAATACAGAATAGTACCGCTAAACCTCTATTTTCACAAATACATACGTGATGTTGCTTACAAACCAAGGCATTTTTTGTTACATATGCTCTCACACCTTACTTATTAACAGTTGCATGAAAATTTTTAAATCATAAATAACCTAACAAAGGTATGTCACCACACACACTAAAATACGTTATTCCATTTAGTCCAAACAGAAATATATGTTATATTATAACTTTTTGTTCAAAGCGGCCCCATTTCCTTCCATGTATACACATATACCAACAAACCTCTTTCACCGATCATCACCAAAAGGTTTTCAACACGTCAAAACCTCGCCTAGTATGTCCTTCAAATCTGAAAGAAATTAATTCAGTTACTTTGGAGTTGCCATGGACAACATGACCCCGTCCATATTTTTTAAATCAATTATATTAAATAATAACTCTATAAAAAATATTCCACTGTAAACACTTCAATATGTTTTTTCACATATTATAGTCGATGATATATGTTACCTTGAAAGATATTGTTCCATCAAACACCACACCAAACTCCTTTATCTGATTACCACCAAAAGATATGAAACTCAATTAAACACCCTTAGTTGTGCTTTCCAAATCTAAGAGCAATTTGATCATTCAGCAGATAGATAGATATCACACTAATGTTAGAATGAATGTGTTTAAGGGGGCTCAAAAACATAAATTTATTGAAATTAACACGTGTTTCGTCTTATAATAACTTCCCATATATCGGGCAAGTTCAAAATTAGTTTTTCAGGTTAAAATGTCGATATAGAATGGCGCCTAATTCTTATATAGAGCCATACTAATTAATATTTCTATTTCTTAGAGTTTCCATAAGCATATTCGAATATTTAAATGATCATTGGAATTAATTCTATTTTATAAAAGATGTGGAGTCATATTAATTCGATTAGATAGTTAAATAAATGTTATCTAAAAAACAATTCCACTCAAATACAAAATTAATTAATTATCTATGCTAATTTATAATTATTATTGAAAAAAACTAAAGAATTCGTGTCACGATCCACAAATAGAAATTCATAAAAAAGTTAAGTAATCTCGTGCACAACTATAATCATCTTTATTATATTAGTACCCTAGTTTGAAAATTACAAAGGTAATGAGTTATAATGGCATTTCTATGAATTTAGGTTACTTTGAAAAGAAACTGAACATTTTGATACTCTTAACCATAAGTGTTTAATTTATACATCGCCCAAGAGGAAACAAACATACCTGACATGCATATTAAACGAAAAAGGCATCACAGCTTTAAGCAAGAGTATTATTTAAATAGATAAAAAATTGGAATTTTGAATGCGCATTCTAATTTGTTGTTTTCTGTTCTTTTAGGATAGAAACGCAGATTCTCAGTGAATGTTGAGACCAATAGGTTAATTCCTTCGCTTCCTTAGTTTCATCGAATCAATTTCTGAACATTACAGTATCCTAGCTATTTTTAAAATTGCACGTCTATCAACTCTGACGGTGACACAAGTTCCCTACTTTTACGTCACCGATACTTGATAGCGTTCACTACAAGGACGATTGTTGCGATGTTCTGTCGACCCACACACATTTGTAGCTTATATATCCGCCTTTTCTCATGATTACTGAAATCTATGGCGTATACTGGCTGTAGCGGTTTGTACTTTAACAACCTCTGTGAGAATATGTCTAAAACTAATGACTCTGTTGAAGTCTGTACTATGCTTTCCTGTAACATCAAATAAACAAGAGCATTAAATTTGATCAAAATAGATTAAAATACTTAGTGGCATTTCTTTATAAACATTTAACGACTGGAGAATGACGTAGAGGTGAGTATGATAATGTTTTGGAACAACTGGAATATGCTATCTACTTTAAACATGCAAGTTAACTTTATAGCGTGTAAACTACAACGTCTAAATGACCAAAACAGTCACCGATAGTTCTAACGCAGACTTCAGTTGGTCCACCCAACGAACAACCTGCGGTTACATCGCATTTCATCCGTAGCGATTATAATTTCATTCTACAAAAATATCGTGCATTTAACTAGGACGCTATATGTCATTCACTAGATGTAACCTCGTAAGTAGAAGTAATAAATGCTTAAATACGATGATCGCTGTTAGCAAGGAGCAGGTCTGTCTCCTCTAACCCACAGTTGCTTATACATATAGTTTGAGGAATTTATAGCATCTCTGTTGAGCTTAGCAGGCTGCCATGCATACACCATGTGATTTAGCTAATCGCTGACGGTATCTCTTCCAAAAGATTACATAATTGTTCTTACAAAAAATTTAAGAAAGTTTCTCGCGTCAATCAATTCAGTAAAACCTACGATCCGATCAATGTGCGCCGAGTATGCTAGCCCAACCCAATGTTGAAAACTTTTCTAATTAATGACGTGTGCAATTAACGCCTTAACAATGATTACTGTTGTGGAAATGAAGTAGTCTATTCTGTGTAAAACTGAATTCGACCTTTGTAAATATATTTTGGAAATTACTTTCTAACCACGGCTGTGGTAGTAAAAATTACATTGCACATAAATTATATACTATTTGAAGATACTAGGGATGCAATAGGTACTCATTTACTGTTCTTCGTACAGTCACTTCTCATGAAATTTCTATGATACTGCTTCTGTTCACCTTTTATTCATTAGTTTTAATTGATCGATAACGTAAAGGGCATTGATAAAAATAATTTGTTCCTACTATTAGGCAGAGTAAATGACCTATAATCCTTTGCAAAGTATTTACCTGAATTTAAAATAGGGAATGCCCTTCACGTTTATTGTTACTGTCGCAGCAATTAAATAACGAACCCCAAATTAATATGTAAATATAAGTTTATTGATAAAATACAAATATGAAATATAAATACAAGTAATAGCGATTTCTTAAAATTAGATATAAACCGTGAAATTTTAAAATACCTATAAAAACCGATGTACTACAAGAACAAGATTACCTTTTTTGGCTTTGTTAAATTTGAAAGGTATATAGCTAACTTAAGGTGATTGGTCCAAAGTAGCAGTAAAGATATTTTATACTTTTAAAATATAATTGTAGAATTATCTATAAACTTAGGTTAGTACTAGATTTTCTGGCATGCGTAATTAATTGAATAAAAGTTCTTAATTACTCGGCTTTGTAAATTTGCCCTTATGCCAATTTATGACTCAATTTTTCAACACTTATTGTGATTGAAAAGTGTTTTATTTAGATTAACCATTTTCTTTGTTTTTCCTTTTTGAAGATGTAGGTCTTCACACTCAGCTTGTGTTTTAAGCGGAAACTGCATTTTGAAATCTTGATATTTTCTAGGGGTATACTTGACTGATGATGAGAAAATCTTGTGTGGTTCAAATTTTATGCACTGTCTGCTAAAGAAACTTGTGGCTAAACGTGGTCCATGATGTCTTTGAAAGTTGTTGATGAACTAAGGGTACAAGCAAAAGTTCATTACAACTAAATACCTATAAGCTTGAGAATGAGCCGTTTTGCTGTATGTGCTTTCTTTTTATAATATGAAGGTTGTTTCCCTGACAATTGTGTCTCCGCATTCTTAAACAATCACAAACGATATTATTCTAACGAAGTTTTATCTCGCTTTATGTAAAATTTGTAACCAAGACATTGTTTCGCACGTAACCCATCCATGCCGGCCTTGACTGGTGTAGTAGTTAGCATGTTTGTGTCTACGCCCAAGAGATGCAGGGTCAAACCCGATCGAGGTCGGTAAATCTTTCAGCGAAGAAAAATTTAAAAAACATTCTTCTCGCATAAGGACGTAAAATCGTAGGTCCCGTGTCAATGTGTTATTTGGCACGTTAAAAATCCCTACTGGCGGTGTAAATCCTCCAGATTCGGAAAAATTCTGGTAGGCATGGCGAAATGGCTATATTACAGTTCTAGTCCAAGAAGGGCAAGGGAAATTCTGCATCTCGAACCCTCAGCCACAAAAACAAACAAGCCCATCTCTTAATTTGTTAGTTGTCAATCTAATGTCATGTTTATAGATAAACACTAGTGTTTCCACCAAATCATTTCCACCACACGATTTTATATCTGAAATGTCTTACTATGGCAAAACTGTGTGTACTTATTTTATGTTAATCCTTACTTATAAATGCATGCAGTTAGATAGGAAATCATATAGTATTTACTTTTAAAATATATTTAGTTTCTTATGTTTAATTCCATTAATTATATAATACAATTGTGAAGAATTGAGCAGTACTGCGTTGTGGGTTTTTGTCGACATAATTAATTTATGTTCCTTCTATTTGTGCCAGTCCATGATCTCTGCGCCTTTTTATCTCTGAATTTTGGCCAGAGCAGGTTCTGCTTCATAAAAGCGCCGGTGAATAGCAGTAAATGGTTTTTATATGAATATCGTGATCTAGGAAGGCGTTAAGGGTTGAACCGTTGAGTCACACTATTAGTGTTTTCTTCATAATGCACGTCATATTCTTCAATAAATATTGCAAAATTTCATAGTTATAATGATGATAATCTAATAATCTGACAAACTAAATATTCATTAGTGTTCTTGTTGTTTCCTTATAACGAATTTAATACGCATGCGATATTATTTCAAAAATGAGCGTGTCTTTTATTAAATTTTAGTTAGTATAGGTAAAATGTTGCAGTGGTTTCAAAATTTTATAGTAAGTAGTTGCTACCTTATTTCCCTTAGTCTATAAAATCTTCAGAGGAACCTTGTAATACGGATTTACATTTCGTTTTCATAACACTTGTAAAACCGTCCTACGTCATACAATTCACTACCAACATGTACTTATTTCCGAATACATTTACAGTAGAAAAAATTTCACTCTTTAGAAATTATGATCACTGTTATATTCAATTTCATTGTATTCAAATTATTGTACTTTTGAATATTTGAAATTGATTTTGATAACTATCAAAATTCGAAATCCGTAATTTTATCAATAAAGGAAAATTTAAAAATGTGCCTTCTTCTCGGATATGGAAGTAAAATGTAATGTTTGGCATTTTAAAAATTTTTACTGGTTATGGAAATTCTCCAGATTTGAGAAAATTCTAGTACGCATGGCGAAATAATCAAGATAGCTCAAGCCAAGAATATTAAGGAAAGTCCCGCATCTTGTTGGCTTAGTCACAAAACAAACTATTAACATTAATAAACACGAGGTTTGTTCGTGAACTAAACTCTGTTTCGAGATATGGCCGCTAGAACGCGTCGAGGGCTGCAGGACGCTAGGATTGTTCATATAGTACCTAGGTATAGACACCATCATGGATTAGTCAATCGTATTTACAAGTTTCTACGTTTTAAGATGTCTTAGAACAATTGAGGGAACCTCCCCAACGGTGAGACTCAGCCTGTTACCAATTTCGAAGGGCAATAAATGTCAAAATGAAGTAAAATTTACGATTTTGTGTTATTCCGCGATAATCGTCGACCGTGCGTAGCTGCAAACCCCGAAAGTTCATCTAACCATTTCGTCAAGAACAAACAAGTCATCTACCCCCCAACTTGTACCTTACATTAAAATATTTTACCTGTTTCTCTACTTCAACTAATCCTTTGCTGATAAAGACGATATCCCAAATTAGGTACAACATTGCTTGTCTTTTTAGGTGACTAATTTTGTGAAGTAGATCCTCAGAAATTTATTACACGCTGAGAAAATATTTTAATATTGTGTAAACTATGTTAGATATAAATTTAAGATATTTCCTTTCTGATAGTAATAGAATTACCAGATATATAAGCCCATTGGAATTCATAAATTCACTGAATTGTTCATAATGACGACGCGTGGGAAGCGTTGTTGCAATAGGCTTTGAATGCCTTTAAAGTTGGCCGAGTGCATTCAATTACTAGCAAGTAGGCTGATTGGCTTATACTACTTATTACTCATAATTGCGGTTATTTTTGAATAGCCTATTGTAGCTTACTCTACGAGTATGCCTCATATCTTTGCTATTTGAATAAAATGAAATTGTTGTTTTATTACTAACCTATGTCAGTACATTTCTTGTGAAACGGACTAACCATATCTTATTGCATAGAAGGATTGATCAGTCCAGAGATTTAGCAAGATCTACTGGAGTGAAGGTTGGGATGGAGAAATTTTGATATATAAACATGCTGAACTAGATATTATGAGACCTTCAAAATGTTGGAAAATTGTTATGAATGCCACTAAATCTATTTACTACTGGCAATTTTTGAAACAGTATACAAAATTAAAAAAGAAGTTAATTGTAACGTGATTCTGAAATGAGGGCGGTGTTATGGATTCTAAATAAAATTCTTATCATATGCAAAATAGAATGATTTCTTGCACTTCCAGGGTTAAAACGCCACATTTAGTCATTGTTTCCATAACTAAAGAGACCCTCTTAATCTTAAGGAATTAATATTTTACTTTTATTTGATTTTGTTTATTTTTGTGGATGAGAGTTCGGGATGAGGAATTTCCCCTGACGTTCTTTTACTAGAACTGTTATATATTTCGCCATTTCAACTAGAATTTTGCCAAATCTGGAGGAATTCCACCTCCAGTAGGGATTTTAACGTGCCAAACGGTACCTATGGTTTTACTTCTTTATCCGAGAAGAAGGTATGTTTTTTAAATTTTTCACCGGTTAAAGATTTACCGACCACGATCGGGTTTGAACCCGCATCCATTGGTGTAGAGGCAAACATGCTAACCACGACACCAAACGCGACCGGCAAGAAAAAACATTTTACTTTAGTCCTGCATAAACAAAGTAAATTCATGGCAACAACAAAAATTAACCAATTATAATTACATATTGCAGAAAGGTTTCTATAGCACTTGGTAAACAAAATTTAAATAGCACTTGCCACGACGCATACATTGATAAACTGAATGACCTGTTAACATCAAAGTAATACAAGTTTAGTTTCTTCCACTATTTTGTTTTTAAATTACTCTGAACTGCAAAAGATAATGTACAGGGTGTTACATAAGTACGGACCGCTACTTTAGGAGTATTCTAGATGTAAATCTAAGACGAAATTAATAATTATTCTTTTTTCTAAAATGCTTCCTAAGAAAGTTATAGCACTCTAAAGATGGCGCCAAAAACGCTTTTTCGATCACAGCTATCAAACGATAACAGATAAATTGATACATTTTGGATTTAGCATGAATGTCCAATTTAATTCCACAGTTCTAAATTAAAATTTGGGAATCCTCAGAGGCGTCGGTTATGGGAAAGGTCAGAGGATACTTCTTTACTCATAACTGTTTTATGCTACGAAATTTGGCAACTCTAGTATCATAATTATAAGGAGCAATGATTTTCACGAATAAAAGGTACTCTGATATGAAGTCGCTCAGGGCAACCGCGTTTGAGAAAAACGCAATTCTGTAAACGGCTGCCGCTAAAACTCTTTTCTAATTGTATTGGTTTATTCATAAGTCGGAAAAAGTAAGAGTCAAAATAAAAAAGAATTTAATTAGAAATAACAAAACAAAATCACATAAACGAAACTCTAAACTAGATGTTCAAAATGATTGCCTCCAGCTAAAATGCATTGTTCTGCACATCTTCTGAGGGACCATCTTACCCCTTCACAAACACCTGACGTGTTGCTAATTTGGTTAAAGACATCTTCAATACGTTGGCGGAGATCGTCTATGTTGTTGATAGGCCTAGAATAGACAATTTGTTTTAGAGTCCCCATAAGTAGAAATCCAGGGAATTTAAATCGGGACCTGCAGGCCATGGCACAGGTCCTCATCGTCCTATCCACTGCTTGGGTACCATGTTGTTCAAAACTTCTCTCGCCGTTGCACTAAAATGTGCCAGTGTATCATCGTGCATAAACCACATTTGTAGCCTTCTTGCTATTGGTACATCTTCGAGCAGGGGGGGGGGCAAATAATTTTCTAAAAATTGTCTGTATGTCGCTACTGTTAGCCGTTGTGAAGCACAAAGGGTCCAATTATGAAATCACCAATTATTCCTCCCCAAATATTAAGTGAAAACTGTCGCTGGTGTCTTGACTGAATAATTGCCCAATGATTTACTTTTTGTCGTTGATCGAGATTATGGTAATTGATTATACCATGTCTGGTAAAGCTTGCGTCGTCGATAAATAATACAAACGATAGAAAATATTAGTTTCAACTGCACACTTCTGTACCTACCATTTACAAAATGCTACTCTTGGCGCAAAATCTGCTTCAAGAAGTCTCTGAACTTTTTGGTAATGATTTGGGTAGAATTTATTAAATCGTAGAATTCGTCAGATAGTCGTGCAATTTAGACACTCCGCCAAAGCAAGCTGTCTAGTACTTAGGGTAGGGTCTTCTTCAATTTGCTCAACCACTTGCTCTTCTAATGCAGGGTTTCGTATTACGGTTGGTCTGCCAACACGGTACACTTTTCTTGGAATTAAGTATCGTCTTTTCCTTAGCCACGCATGAATTGTTTGAAATTCTTTTTCTGCAGGTAGCCGTCTTCCAGGAAAACGCGCCGCATTGAGTCGCCTTGCTTCAGCCCGGTTGCAGTTTGCAAGACCATACATTAAATACATGTCTTCCATTCCTATATTGGAAAAATTGACCATTTTTAGAGGTTACCACAAACCACCAGTCCACAAACACAAATTAACAGCAAACCAATAGCAGTTACAGACACAGTGACACCAACAATTGATTTAATACCAATTGACAGCAGCTTGTCTTTTCTTTGATTGCTTTGTTACAACAGCCACTTAAAAATTAGAAAACAGTTTTAGCGACAGCCGTCTACAGAAGTGCGTTTTCTCAAAAACGGTTGCCCTGAGCGACTTCATACAAGAGTATCTTTCTTTCGTGAAAATCATTGGTCTTTATGGTTATGATACTTGAGTTACCAAATTTTGTAGCATAAAAAAGTTATGAGTAAAGAAGTATCTTCTGCCCCCCCCCCCCCATAACCGACGCCTCTGAGCATTTTCAAATTTTAATTTAGGACTACTGTAGCA